>JAHBCN010003362.1:0-76337 GCA_019359885.1 Listronotus oregonensis | reverse complement strand
AATATTGTTGTCCGGTCTCGTCTTATTAACTGCTTTTTAGAGTGGTTTAAAATTTATATACTTTTTTAATATTATGATTGCTAGCGATTCTGCGGATCTTTTCCAAAATTCCTTTAAGGGTCCATTCGTGCCGCGAAAATTGGATTCAATTTGGGGTTCGGGGCATATCGTTTTTCTCAAAAACGGTATAAGTTATCGATAACTTTCAAAAACTATATGAAAGCCAACACTTAAATCTAGGTTTCTGCTGTAATAGTTTTTTAAATTTGGATTTAGTTTTTAATTTTTCCCCTTGAGGAAAGTAAAATTTAAAAATCGGTTCTGTTTAGAGACTATTTTTTCTTAACTCGACTCATATTTAAAAAATCCGTTACAGAAAAGGCATACATTATTTCCTTACCTTTAAATTGGTGTATAATTTATGTCATTTCAGTAAAAATTAGTTACAAAAAAACGTTATCTCCTGTAGGCTTGCAACCCGGAAACAACATCGCATCGATAAAACCGAATTTGGAAGAACCAAAAAAAATTTAATTTTTAATGCGGCTATACGAAAATTGTGGTAGTGGGAGTTTGTTAGTCTCCGTCTCCGCGTCCTTTTGCCCGACCCCTTAAGGTGTAGCGTAAAAGCACTCTTAATATACGGAATTTTCATTAATATTTTCTCCCATTGAGTCTTGTTTAAGTTGGAATTTTCGGTTTACTTCTAATGTAAGTCAATTGTTTGTAACTATAATAAATAACGATTGCTTCTTTTATAACATCCCGTTAAAAAATGTCATTTTTCATTTGCATTGCCACAATAAGCACGTTTAATAACTTATAAATTATCCCACATTTTTGTTATCTGTATATATGATTAAATTTGTTCAAATTATGTAAAACAACATACCACCAGTAAATGCTTTGTTATTTTATTGACAGAATATATTATTTTTAATAATATAAACTATAGTTAAAAACGAATCTTACTAATGTTTATGATTTTTATAATATGAATTTAAAAATTATTGTGTCAATATATTTTAAGACAATAAACCTTGTTTTTTAATAATCCAAATGCGTTTTTTTAGTGCTCGTTTGATAATATAAGGAAAAATACTAAACACAATGAAAATTACCATCTGTCATAACAAAAGCGCGAGAAGAATTAGCAAGTTAATCAGCGCACTTTTTAAATTTTTCGCTGTCGGCAGCGCTCGGATATCCTGAAATGCCCATAAATCAAAAACTTTTGTTTAATTGACCTGATGATGTATCGAGTTTCTAATTAAACCGGATGTTTGAGATTTTGATGACAAATGGTGCGCGGGGAATTAAGGCTCGAATTATATTACGTCGCCACTCGCGGGGTGTAGGTTTCAGGATGAAGGAAAACGTAATTAAATGTGAGAAATAAAAGAACGTTTAACTTTGAGATAGTTAAATTGGATTCTGGTGAGGAAAACATTGGGAGAATTTAGAAGTTATATATTGGATCTCGCTGAATGAAAACTAGCGCTGAGCTAATTCTACTGAAATTAAAGTAAAAAGAAGCAGCAGCTATTAACAATGCAGATTAAGTTTATTTTTCATTGACTTAAAAATATTAAACCTACTAAAACTTATATTTCCTTACCATAATTTAATTTGTAAAGTATTTTACTTTACATACCGTGAATTTTCCTTCATTGATACGCTTCATTGGAATGCTTTGTTTATTTTCTTGTGAAAACATATGTAATATTACGACAATTCTGTTTAAAACGTACATTGCTTTAAAGCAGGGGTCTCCAAACTGGGGGCCCGGGGAGGGCCACATCCCCGCGGACGGTTTTTCCCCGGGCCCGGGGAAAAACTAGCATATTAAAAAAACTCCTTTTTAGAGAAAAAAAAATTTTTTTATAGCAAATTAAATTTGGTTTACTGAAGTATTCAATTTTTATGTTGAATAATTATTAATATGACATCTACATTGATATAGTCATGGGCTAACACCGCTAACTCATAATTTTCCTTGTAGGTTATTGTTATTGTTTTTGTGATAAGTTGGAAAAAAAACACATAATTGTAATGAGTAAAAAAAGTATAATATGCAAAAAATTTTAAACCCCTTAGAAAATAACTAACAAATTGTTGAAATGAATCCAACTAACATTTTTTTAATTTTAAATAATCACATAACTTATAAAAAAACATAATGACATATGAAATATTAAGGGGTTTATGTAATTGAGATTTTCCACTGACAATAGTTTGTAGTTGTGGACTAATTTTTTTTTGTACCAATTATTAAAAAGTTTAAAAAAGCTCATCAGTTAATTTCGATCTGTAAACATTTTTTTTTTACTTCATTTTGGGAAGGTTTTCACCCAAATAAGTAGTACCAAAAACAGAAAACAGACCACGAGCAAATTTATGGGAAAAAAAATTGTGTCATGGAAGACTCTTTTTAAAAATTTCCCAAAAAAAAATGAGTTTTGATATTTGTTCTTAATTATATCACTGCATTGTAGATCAATCATTTCCATTTGAAGTTCCCCGGGGTGGGGGGTTTAATGTCGATCAAAAAAGGTTTGAAAAAAAATTAATTTGATTGCAATGGCATCAAAAACCGGGGGAAAAGAGTATCAAAATTTATCTTCAAAGCACTCAAAGTTTCGATTGCAAAAAAGATAGGAAACTCAGTCTCAGTAGTTGGCTGAATATTTCACATGTTTTTTAAAAGTGAAAAAAAATTTTCTTCGTAGTTGTGATTGAAACAGTCTAAAAATTTCCCGGGAAAGATTTGGTATTAGTGTATAAATCAGGAAGATGCTGGTTTTCTCCTTGCAACCCCCCAAATTTAGTTCGTTAAATGTTTTGTCAAATCAACATAGATTGCTAACTTCCACACCAAAAGTTTTTTTTGTAATTCAGTAAGGGGGCGATGTTTTTTATTCAAAAAATTTCGATCCCCGCTTGAAGTTCAAAAAGCGCTGAAGGATTTCCCAAAAAACCAGCGTACGGCAGTATGATAAGGTAAATCAGTTTCTCCAATCTCTTCAATAAATTGTCGGAATTGTCGGAATTGTCGGTGATTCAGCCCAAAAAAACTGATAAAATTAGCAGTTGGTATTTCGAACCGTCAGACATTCCCAAAATTTTTTCCCACAAAGACTGTTGATGAATGTACAATGTAAGACTAATGGTTTTTTAAACCCCCGTCATTTTTCCCCCCTTTGACACAAGAGCGACCACCCCTTTTTTTCCCACTAATGTTTTTTTCCCCCCTCCCCTTGTAATACATTTCAAGTTTTTCCCGAAGGGGTTTTTTGAAAAGGGGTTTCAACCCTTTAAAAAACTGTACCAGTAGTTGTGCCATGAATACTATACATATCAAAAGTTCTTCGTGCACCTCATAGTTTTTTTCCCCGAATATAAATCAACACCTGAGCAGTATCTGACACATCCGTTGACTCCCCCCCAAGGCCAAAAAAACCACTCAAAATGTCCATTTTTTTCGAACAGTTGACAGGATATATTTTCAACGTGTTTTACCCTTCGAGCCACAGTGTTTGCTGACATACTGACATTTTTAAAAAATTTTTCCTTTTCAGGGACTTTTTTTTGGCTACTGCAATTATGCATTTTTTATCATTTCTCCATCTTTTAAGGGTTTTTTCCCTTTTTTCAATTTCAATAGCCACACGGCTGGCACGAGTTGCAGCCTTTGTTCGTTTGGGGTTTTGTAAATGAAGATTGCTGCGTTTCAATCCGCGCTGCATAGCTTCGAATTTTTCTGTCTGCAAACTTCCTGTATATTTTGGGGTAATTTTGAAAATGTTTTGTTTCATAATGACGTTTAATTTTTTCTTTGAAAAGGGGTTTTTTTTCTTGCAAATCAAACATAGCGCCTTGTTACTGGACAAAATTACGAAATAATGAATGTTCCACTGATCTTTGAGTTTTGGGGATTAATTATAATTTTTTTCGCTTCTTTTCCATACTACTAATTCACACACAAAAGCAACAATTCAAATCAAAATATTTATAAATTTTCTTAAACTTGGGAAACCTTTTAAAAGGAGGTATGCAATATTTTATTTAACAACAGTGTCATAGGAACTGACTTGTGGTTGCGCCACTAGCCCCTTATATATTCCAATTACTGCCATCTAGAAGTGAGTGGAAGACACCAGAACTTTCTCGAACCAGCGAGATTATTCTTACCCCCATTAGCGCCATCTGTTAGCGATAGGGTACTCCCCATTTCCGCTTTGTCCACCAGATGTCGTGTCACGTTACTCCCCCCTGGCTCGTACTCTACGACTAATCTAGAAATTACAGATAATGACAGGAAAATTAAAAATGCAGTGTTGCCGTTTTGCGGACTTTAGTCCGATTTGCAGCCTTTTTAACGTTGTGTACTTTTTCGGACTTTTTTTTCATCAGTGGACATTTCACTTTACCACAGGCAACAATGATAATATGGTTTTGGCCCCCGGAACTTACTGGAGTAATCAGTATGGCCCTAAGGCTGGAAAGTTTGGAGACCCCTGCTTTAAAGCAATAGTCGAATCATTATAATTTTTTTGTAATTATTGTTTACATATATCTGACTGCGCTATGACTTCGGACTCGGTAAAAAGTGGTCGGATCGGGATTTTTCGAAAACCATTTTGTAGGTTTTTGAATTCTCTACAAACGGTCTTTTATGACTAAATTGATATAGCCAGTACTTTTTTCCATATAAAAAAAAACGAAAAAAGGCCTTTTTTAATAATTATTGTTTAAAAAATTACCTCAATAAAAAATTGGTTGGATTTTTAAGTTTAGTAATCTACGGGTTATTCCGGAAGTCATGGCACAGTTAGATATCTATCAACATTAATTACAAAAAGACCTTTTTGCTATAATGATTGGACTACAGCCCCATTTTTAAGATACAGCGTGGGAGAGAAAAAACTTTGGAATTGGTATTTTTCTTTTATTTTTAAATCAGGTATTTCGAAATGAATGGAAGTTGGTACGGTTAGAGCATTAACAAAAATACAATATCTGATGATAAACTATTGCAATTATTATGAAACAGTGGTGTAGCTTTGGGCAGTGGTCATTTTTTCCATATTTAAAAAATTCCTTTGATTGACTGTTAGATACCCTGTATATAAGCTTTGGTTTATTTTAAGCTATACTTCCTATACTATCAAAATTTTTCTCTGCAACATTATTAAATTTATGTGGAACTGTGGAACTTAAATTTCTTCTAAAATGTTTAATTAAGACAACTAAGGTTTGGTAAATTTGGTGTCTAGTTTAGTTGCTGCAAAGGCGAGACAATTGTCTGACAAAAAACATCATAAAGAACACTAAAAAGAAGAATTTTTTAACTGAAATTGACTAAAAGGTTATTTTTTGTTATATTACTAAATATTTTCCATATATCCTTAAAAACATATTTATATTAACATTGAAACTCTTTTTTAATAGTGTTTTCTTTTTTTCAGGTAAGCTTATATTATGCACCATCTATAAGGAATAGTATGTTGTTGTAAGTAAATTTAGTCTTATATTTTAAACAATAAGAAAACAAACATGTTTATATTCAAGATATATGACAAATTTTAAGGGCATGCATTTAATTATTGTTTATTTTAAATTATTTTATTGAAAAAGACTACAAAAAATTATTTTGCGTATTTTTTAAAGGATTCCTTAAATATTGGCATTAACACAATTAAGCTCAATCGAAAAAATATAAATATGTGGATTTTAAATTTGTTCTATATTTGATAATAAATAATCTGTGGGTTACTTGCCAGGTTAATACATGAACTTGTGCACACACAAAGTCAATTATTGACTTTTTTAAAAGACCCTGCATAGTCATTATGGAAAAAGGTTATCGGCCAAATCCGCTGAAATTTTGCAAAGAGGTAGCTTTTAACATGATAAACAAAAGTATTAATGGGCACACTACACTTTCACAGGTATAGATTGTGCAACATTTTACACGTAAAATAAACTTCTTTAAAGCGTTTTTTTTTAACTGTCAACCCCTGTCTCCAATCCGTTCCGATACACTCCCCATCTGATCCTACCACACCTCTTCCCCGGTAATAACCCTAACCTAATTTTTAAGTGCATCGATTTTGCAATTGTTTTTAAACTCCTTTTCTACTTTACTTTACTACCCCAGACCATCCAAGCCAAAGCCCCCAGCAGACACTTTCATGGGTATTGATGAGCAACCGTTTCTATTATTCTTTAAAGCATTTGCTTTCACTGCCCACTTCTTTTTTCAACCATTTCATAGATTCTACCCTGATCTTATCACTCTATCATCATTTCTACACAAGCTTCCAAAATACGATTTTTTAAAAACAATTACGATCTGTTCCAATAAAAATAGTATGTTGCTTGCATGTGTAGAGTATGCGGGGACATGTGGGCGGGAGTTGCAGAGAACAACAGAGTAAGGATAGAGGGTATGGGCAGGAATGTCATTGAAGACGTTTAATGGAAGAACTTTTACAATCAGTACACATAAAATCGTATGTTGGGGTCTTCGTGGGAAAGGGTGAGGGAAGACTGGGAGGAGTATGGTGTGATGATAGGTAAAATCTAGAACGGGTTTGTGAAAAGGGTCGGCAGTGATAGAAACAGTTACGTATCGAAACCCATGAAAGTGTCCGTTGGGGGCTTTTGGTAAGTTTGGGGAGGCTCGGGGTAAAGTGGACAGTAGGAAGGGGTAGAGAATGAGAAAGTTATATTTGAAAGTAGAAGTTCAATTAAAAAAAATGCAAAATCGATACCGTTAAAAAAAAATGTATATATATATATATATATATATATATATATATATATATATATATATAAACCTAAGTACCAAAGTACCGTGAGTGCTGGGTTTTTTGGTGTTTAACCCATTTCTTCCCAGTTGTTCCGTCAACGTTGTCCAAGCACTGAAACATGCAAATTTTGCATTTCACAGCACCTTTTAGACAACGCGGTAGTGCCACCACGGACGTTATTTTAAATAACTACTGCCTAAAAGTATCTCTCCGGCTCTGGGAATCGAACCCGGATCATCGGGGTGGCGAGCCGAAACTCTGACCACTACGCTCCCGGAGAGACGGGTGGGGCTTCGAGGAAGCCGGGGAGTGGGAGAGGGGTGGTGAGAGAGATTGTAGAAAAGGTTTGGGGACAGTACTTGACAGTAAAAAAATGCTTTAAAGAACTTTAAAAGGTCTGGGATGGCATTAGAGTGATTGTGCCCATTGAGACTTTTTATCAGCATGTTGAAACCTACCCCTCTGCAAAATTTTAGCGAATTTTGCGAAAACCAATTTTTCTAAAAACTGTGCGGTTTTCTTTACATAAGTTTAAAATTATGTTTTAGATCGAACTGTAGATTCGAAAGGGTCATTCTACTAAGTGTGTGCACAGGTCAAACCTAGGACCACTATCAAAGCAGTCCCTCTGATGAGGAATTCAACAAATATTTCCATGTTTTAAATTAAGTTAATTATGAGTTATAAATGCAATAAAATGTTTATTTTGTCAATTCTTAATATGGGCACTAATTACATCAATAAAATTTTGTTAACAGAAATAATTTACTTAAAAAAAAAACAAAATTTCCTGTTAAAAATAATTAACACCTTCTATTTCCTTTACGCTCGCATCCAATCTCAATTTATAAATCACACTGTTTTACTGTTTTTGTCATCAGCCCTGATTGGAAACGGTTTATATAAATTCGATGCTTGATTATTTTTTCCCCATCGCCCCAGCTTGTTTTTAAAACAAACAATTGTATAAAGCTGTCATTCTCTGTAATTTAACTAATTTTTGTTTATAATTGTGCCTGTTTAAGAATAAATACAAAAATTTTATGGCGATATAAATTACACGAATGTCTCTCAATGAAATAGATAAATCAGATGAAATTACGTGTTTGTTAATGAAACTATTAAGCTGCATATTTGTTAATATAGTGTGGTTGTTAAGAACTGTAAAATTATTATGTTTAAAGGCTGTGTTAGAAATGGAATCAAAAACAATTTTAAGTAATGATGATTAAAATTGGTTTTGATTCATCATCCTTACATAATAATTCACAGTTCTTAAAACCCTCTAAACAACTCGGTAGTACTTCCTTTCTATACCCTTTAAAATGATTGTCTATCCTTTTTATACGTCAGTACAACTGGTTCCTAACCTAACATAATCACATGTTCGTCTTTCCACAAATGGTATAGTTTTTAGAAATTTTTAAATTTCACCCTTTAATAAGGGAAAATGTAACAAATATTAATGTTGTTTGACTTTTATTTTAAATTTTGTAATAATGTGATATTTTATTGAAGCCCTCTAAATGTTTTGTTGGCTCAAATTTCGCGGCTCCTAACGACGAGTAAGTTTGAACTTTTATTTCTTTGCTTTTCTTTTCCATACCAAGTCTACTAAATTCATCATTACTGATATACTATATTTAATGTTTAATTTCACCAAAATAAATTTTAAAATATAAAGAAATTTAAAAATCACAAAATACAGTTTTGAAAATTTCCTTAAAATATTCCAACAAAATTTTTCAATCTTTCTTTTAAAGTTCATTTCTTGCTTGTAGATAGCACTGATGATTTTTACGAAAGCTCTCTAGGATTTTAATAAAAATTTGCACGAAATACAAGTCTCTTCATTCTAAATTTTAGTGCAACTTTAGCCAAACTCAGTTTCAAACTTTCTTTTGGTCACGAACATCGGTACTGGGGTTTTAAATTTTCGAAATCGGGATGCGAGTTTTAAATCTCGGAATTAAAAACCAAATCCTGGTATCACTGTAGCCCGGGATCACTGTATACAGGGATCCCTACATTTTTTACACAGTTACGTATTATAAAATAAGTAGGAAAAAAATCAAGCCACACTCAACAATTTTTAAAAAAGCAAAAATACGCCCCTAAAAACACCATGAAGGCTGAAGTCCTAAGTACTAACGAGCTGTAGGTGTCTTAGGTGTAGTAAGAGGGAGTTTATTTACTCGGGATTTGAAGATTTAAAAAAAAGGAAAAACATCTGCGGGTAGCAGGTTCCATAGTTTGGACACTCTAGGCATGAAGGAACGAAAAAATTGGAAAAGTACAGGGCCTCTCTAGTTAAGCTGTAAAAGGATGCATACAAGTGGCACTACGTGTTGCTTTGTTGAGAGCAGCCAGATAAGGAATTATTCTGGCCAACTTCTCAAAGCAGAAGCCGTGAAAATACCTATAAATAAGCGACATTTCTCCCACAGCCTGTTAGTACGCAAGAGAAGGAAGCCTGTTAGTAGGACCAGGGAAGGAAGCCTGCCTGTAAGCGAAGGATCATTGATAAGAGAAAAAGCTCTTCTTTAAATGAAATCAAGAATGCTAGGAGTTATAGGAAACTCTATTTCCCAGAGATGAGAACAATAGTCTAAAGAGAGTCTGATCTGGGATATACATACAGAGTAAACAGATTAGCAGGAGAGAAATGCATCTAAAGATAAATCACTCAAGCGCATTCTAAGTTTGGTCGCAAATGTGACTCCTGAATGAAAGGCTTTTAGCTTCGACACTTGATGGTAGTACTGTCAGTAGACACTTGTAACACACTAATGTATGGTACGTTTCACAATAATTCGTTGATTTTTTGACCGCAATAAAATTTAAAATACAACCCTCAGTGGAAAACCCAACCATAAATAGGTTGAATGACAAATATTTATTGTGTAGGCATCGCACCTTTTAAAAGGGTACAGGTCCTAATTACCTACTAATATTAATAGTTTAGGGTAGCTATTTTGGATGCTCAATAACAAACACAAAAATACCTTGACAAACTCCAAACGACTGATGAACTAAGACGAAAATACTCTGCTTTATATTCAACACCTGCAATTTGCCCATAACCTACATAATATACCAAAAAGAAGGTACAATAATAAATAAAGAAAATTTTAAGTCCGGACCTACATGCGGGTACCAAAAGTATATTGAGTTTTACGACTAAAAGTAGCAGGTAAAATGAGAAATCTACGAATTATACGTGCTACAATACCATAAATATAAACCTCTTAAAAGTAAAAGACATTTATAAATCATCGAGAACAGATTAAAATTCCATTATTTCAAAGAATCGGGATTTGCCATACCCCAATCCCGAGATTTTCAGTAAGTAACCCTAAGAATATTTTGTAATTCTTTTTGACTCTAAAACCTAAAATATATTGAAGTTTAAAATTTCGTGGTATATATTATCCAAAAAACAAAAAAAACAATAAATTTTCAATTAAAAGTAACTAATCCGCTGCTGTATCTAAAGCATCTACCAAAGTTAATTTTTTTTAAGTAATTTGCCTAAAATTGTTTCTAATAAATGTATTTCTTTAACATTCTTTGTGCCCAGAGACCCAGGGAACGTTAGCATTTGGGCTGTAAGCCTTCGTGGACTGTCCCAAAATAAAAAATATGCAATATAAAAGTAATTAGTAAAGTCAGTTGCTATCGCAATTTGCATGTTTTTAGCCAAATTACAAATTTAATAACATGAGATCTAACATTGGTACTGTGCACTTTTAATTACATCAAATAATTTCCACCTACAACACGAAATAATTTGAACCATTTTTTGGGGTTTTTGAGCTTCTTAAATCACAATGAAAATCTTTTTTAATTTTTAAAAATAACTTTTAAATCTTACCCCGCAGATTACTGATATAAACTTAAAAGCCGTTTAAAAGATATTAATTGTTTTTTTTTGGTATGTTAGCAGTGACTGTCTGTTTAGGACATTGCCAATTTTAAATTCTTTTTAACTTCCATTTACCCAGTGAACAATCCATAAAGTATCAGAAGACACTCACATATGAAATATTTGAATTTTAATTTATTTCAGTATTTAAGTAATCTTAAATGTAAACACATTGTTATAATTAAGTTATTATGCATTTAAGAAGATTCTTAGCTTAAAATTTTTTAAGTAAAACATTGTGTCAAACGATGTACAGGGTTATTCATTTTAAAGTACACAGGGCTTTATTTTTGAACTTCCCTGTACTTTTTAAAAAACTAATATAACCATTTCGTGTATTTTTTTCCGTAGAATTCAATAATCTAATCAAAAAACATTTGAAACAAAAATTTTATTATAAGATATTATTCGAGGTTCTTGGTTACGACGATTAATTTCATTTACAATTTTTTCTCCCATTTCTTCCGTGTTTGTGATCCCATTTTGGTTCACTACATTCTTCAAGTGACCCCATAGAAAACTGTCCAAATTTTAATATTTGGACTATTAGGTGGCCATCTAAAAGTGCCATAACGTCCAATCCACTGATTGTATCGGCGATTGAGATGCACAACTTCACGAACAGCATGAGGCGGCGCTTCGTCTTGTTGCCAAATTATCTTGCGATACGTTTCGAGTGGCAATTCTTGTAAAATGTCATTAATATCGTTTTCAAGAAGATTGCGATATCTTTCTCCAGTTAAGAATCCCTCATAGAATATTGGCCCGACAATTCTATTGTTAAGCACACCACACCAGACTTGAAGAGAAGACATCCCTTGGTATTTAATCTCTTGAAATTTCCTGGGATTTTGTCTTGCCCAGCTGTGCGTATTGCGTCGGTTAAACATTCCCGATGTAGTGAACGTAGCTTTATCCATCCAAAGAATCATTTGAAATAGGGTAGGATCGTTATCTTGTTCATGGATTAAAATTTGGGAAACAAATTAAAAGCGAAGTTTCTTTTGTTCACATGGAAGATACTTAAAATATTTCTGTGTTCTCTGACCGTCGAATAGGTTACTTTTCTTCTTGCAAGGCCATACCTCAAGTCTCTAACTGCGTCAGTAATTGACTTCATCGGATTCAAAGTAAAATAATTTAGAATAGCTCGATCCCGGTTTCTTTTTCTCATTGTAGTCATTTTTTTTAATATGTAACCATTTTGTTTCTTCGAATAAGACCTTCAGTTTTAAAACCGTTTTTACTGATATATTTCGGTGAAAATTTGCAACATATATTCGTTGTGTTTCCCTGGCGTTTTCTCCATGGATCAAAAGTAGTAATTACCACTAGACGTTTGCAGAATATTAATTTTGCGTATTTTAACATTCTAAGTATTAATTTTTACCTTTTTAAATTAATATCCCAATTTTCTTATATAAATTAAATTAATTTAAGTTATCTTCCTAAGTGTTTCTTAGTATGAAGAAAGTCACAGTTCTCGTTGGATGACCCTGTACAAAAATAACTGTTAAAAAAAACCATGACGACGATAAAAGAATAAAAGTATATCACGAATAGAATATATTGCCCACGATAATAAATTCTATTTACTTCTTCGTCTTCATTTGTACATGACAAAGTGAGTCTTATCCCGTTGCGTCGGTTTTTCTGGCTCGGGGGCAGGCGACCGAGGATTTATGTAATATTTCCATGGGCCGGGTGCACGTGAGCCGCATAATGCCGGGGGCCAATTTAAAATACCGCAAATAGTAACGAGACGCTGACGGAATTTAATTTCGGTTCTTTGTTTGACTTCGCGTCATGTGAAACTTTTTTCTAAACTGAAATTTGAAAACGCAAACGGAGCTATTGGGGTAAAGTTCCAGAATTATTATTTAAATTTTAAGGGTTTTAAATTAGAGCGCAACAAAACCCTAAATTTCTGTTTATTTCTTAAATTAAAAGTACCGCGAAGGTAATGTGTATATAACACAAAAATATAAAAATTGTTGTAAAGTTATTTTGCCTGCATATTATAGACCTGAAGCCCTATCTGCTAAAAACAATACTTGTTGGATCGACAAGGTGGTAGGTATGTTTTTTCTGGAAATCTTTAGAAAGATATATATGTTACAGAAAAAGTAGATTCTCCAATAAGAGTTTACTTGGCCTAGGTAAAGTCGACTTTTACTAGTCTTCTCAGTAAAAGTTGATTAAAAGCGAAGAGTAGATAAATTTTGATCATCATTCACTAGTCAGATTTGACTATACCTAGGGCAAGTATACTCTTACTGCCTTAAATTAGTAAAAGTTGACTTTTTGCAAGAAAAAACGGTCTACTACCTAATAAAAAACAAATTAAAAAGCAAAACCCTTATAATAAAAATGTTTATTAAGAAATATTTGTTATTTAAGCATTTTATTTCGACTCAGTTCAGTTTAGTTCCTACTATTAGTGATTTATCACGTCTAAAAGATAATTGAGGAAAATAAAAATCACGTTTATTTAACCAGAACTAATTATGACCGACCAGAACTGAGGGCTCTTGAATTTGTCTTAATTATCCCTACGTAGAAGTTATTAGCAAAATTTTAATAGTTTTTAATATGGGCAACATCTCGGAATCAACTTTTACTAAACCACTGCAGGTATAGTTAACTCTTCGTACGAAAAGTTGATCTGCTTATTCTTAATCGACTTTTCTTGGCACAAAAGTTTACTTTTTCTAGGCAAAGTCAACTCTCCCTAACAATTGACTTTTCCTGTAACATGTAACATATACAGGGTGTTCCTTAATGATATGCGAATATTTAAGGTGTGAATCTACATGAAAAATTAATGATAGTATGCCTTATAAACTATGGTCCAAAAATGTTCCTTTACGAAAATACTGGGTTTTAGGAAAAAAATGGAAATTAATTAATTTTTTCGAAACCCCTAGAGATATCTTAGTGATATTTAAAACCTAGCTACAGTTCATGAAAAGGCATATTTTTCAATACAAAAACAATTTTCAGCTTTGACAGTGGCGTGCGTACGGGTACTGACTTCGATATTTTTGAATAAAAAAATGGTACTCCAATGGTTTTTTTTTCAAATAAAAAATATTTTTGAATTCACCGTTTAATTTGAAACATAAGAGCTTGAGAAAAAAAATAATAATGTGGCCCTTCTACACCTTCGTAAGTTTGCGACATATTCATTGATAAATATGTGAATGTTTAAATTTCTTTATTTCTTGTTGTCTGTTAAAAAAACTTCAATGCAAAGCACACTGATACCATACAATCCGGTAATTGTTTAAATTTCATTTTTAAATCTCCGATTTTTTACTATAATATGAACCTCTAAAACCTTTAGATTTAATTAAAATGCATTCTCATAATTTGGGTAATTATTTTATGGAATATTTAAATTAGAATAATTTGGATATGGGGGTATAAATTAATCAAATTAGTGCAAATTATGTTAGCTCATTAAAACCTTTTGAGGTATACTCGTATATTAAAATATGTTGTTGCTTTCCATTTCATTGTAAAAAAAACTTATATATAATATTTTGTTTGATTTAAATTGAGAAAAAAATTTGTACTGCAAATATTTAGACATATCCATGTATTAACGAAGAATTTCTTTAAACAAAAATGTATGCAGGATCCAAATTTTAACAACAAAAGGACGTTTGTATTCCTTTTTCCTACATCGCCAATACTAATTGCTATGAATTTGGATATTTCCGCCTGGACAAACTTAACATTTAAAACGGCGTATGCTGGAGGGTAAAATAAACAAATTTGACATTTTAAAGAAAATAAAATTTGATTTAATTAAATCGTTTTTTTTTTAATTGGAAATGCTGCTTTTTTAAGTCTTTAAAAGAAGATATTTTTATTTTTGAATTTTCAAAAATTTTACTCATTGAAAAATGTATCACTCTTCATCTTTTTATTTAAGTTTTTAACGTTTTTAACTGCTTGTGAATTAAATTAATAAAGCGCTAAGTCTCCACAAATTTTCTGAATGATTTTTTTAAATATTTACTTTAGTTTTGGCAATTATAAATAATTTACAAAATATTTATTTTGATCGAATCGACGCGACACACAGAGAAAAATATGGAAAATAATTCTAGCTACGCGTCAATTTTAATTAAATAGGGTGATTTTTTTTATTTATCTTTAATAAATTTATATCTTATATTACTGCTGAGATAATTGCTTTATTTAACCAGGAGCTGTCTGAAATTGGGATATAACTGATTGACCCTAAAACCAAAGAACCTTGTTCTGTGATACTTCCTGACTGAAATGGGAAAAATTTAAAATTTAAAAAAGTTTTTTTTCGATTTTAACCTCAGATACATTATTTTTAATTTTGATCACTATTAACCCCAGAGTATTGCAGAACATGGTTTTTTACTTTTGAGGTTAATGAGTTATATCCTAATTTAAGATGTCACCTAAGTAAATATGACAATTATCTCAGCAGAAATAAAAAATATAACCCTATTAAAGATAAATGAAAAAATCACCACTAACCGATTATTATCGCAGCGTGGCCAGAATTGTTTCCCATATTTCCCACTGTGCCACGTGTGATACAATACATTTTTTCCGAAAAACAACCAACCATTTTCGCATGTTTGTATTATTAACTTTCAACAATATATGGATACTTGAAAACACAAGAAAAAGAAAAAGTTGTTTAATCGTTTCTATTTTTTTCTAAAAGTTTCCCAAATATTTGAATGTTTGGAGATTTTTGAAATTATTCCATAAAGCAATTCAGGGAAAAATCGCATAATACGTTTTTATATCAGTGTTGTCGCCCGCGTGTTCAATACCAGCGTAAAAGTACAAGAATTCTTAGATCGGTAGAACGTATTTTCGTTCAAGATCAAAAAATATACTGTTGATTATCGTGGAGTTTATTGCTTAGTAAGAAGGTGTGATGTGATTAAATAAAATCAAGTTCAGTTTTTAAAGTTGTGATACAAAATTACCCACGCTTTGTTTTTGACGCAGTTTTTTAATAAAGCTTTACTTCAAGTCAATGCCCCACCCTTCCAAAGGCAAAATTCTGAATGGCGCACGACCCTAATCCGCTTTTTAATGAAATTAAAAACGGGGCCTGTCCTTTTCACGACATATCACAAGATTTTCATCGGGATTAGATCGAGCGACGTTTGACAAACTGTCACATGCACGTTGCGCCTCGCGTTTTATTAAAGCTACGTTCCAAAATCGTAAGACAAACGGTATTTAATGTTATAAAAATGTAATACCAAGAAACTGAATAATAGCGATTTAATAAACAAGGCTATTAAAAAAGGCGATTAATGATAAAGTCTTGAGATCATTAATCGCCAATTAATGCCGGAGGTAGTTACAATGTTTTTCGGTTTTAGGCAACCAACTTAACAGATGTTTTAATAATGGTTGTTATTTGCATGACAAGGTTGTAAATAGCCATAATGTTTGTTTCATGTATTTTTAGTTGCATATACTCTAATTGTTTATTAATAGCAAATCAAGCTTAATGATTTTTGTATACGTTAATATTACTCATAACTTAACGATCGCCGAAATAGTATTTTCTCATTAAGTGTGATTGTTAAGAAAATAATATCAATAAAATAAAATATGAACTGTAGCAGTTTATGTTTGATTATTATTATAAATGGTTTGTTCTTTGTGTTGTTAAAAATATAAATATACACCTATTTGTTTATTTATTTGCATTGTTATTTTAAAAGTACGCTTTGTGATATGAAATAGATTAAAAATGATTTAAACGTCATTATTAAAGTGCTAAAAAAACATAAAGTTTTTACATTCCTACCAACCCAAAACCAAGAAACCAAAAACAAAAAATAAATATTTTTATTATAACAAAATACGAATCAGTAACATGCTTTATAATTTGCCAATGGCTATGATATACGCTAGAATAATTTGCAATAATTTGATTGCTGAAATAATTTGAATATGTATAATTACCCTAATTACAATTGTGGCAAAATTAATATTAAATAACCTTTAAAAATATCCAATTTATTTTTGTATATTAAATTTTAAATAAATGTTTTTAATTTCTTTATGAATATATATATATATATATATATATATATATATATATATATATATATATATATATATATATATATATATATATATATATATATATATATATATGTATTATATATATATATATATTATATATATATATATATATATATATATATATATATATATATATATATATATATATATATATATATATATATATAATATATATATATATATATATACAGGGTGCCACAGATTCAGTGCATGCATGGGGATCTCGGAAACCGTAAGAATACGCAGTCGGTGAAATTATTGCAAGTTGCGCATTTAGTCAAAAACATGCCTTTAAAAGTTGTAAAATTCCGAGTACTTCGGAGATATCCTAAAAAAAACGAAATTTGCCGATTTTGTTTTTATTTTTTTCTAACGTTATTTAAAGAGGTATGGAAAAACCTCTTATGGCCACTTTTTAAGCTCTACAAAACAGCGTTGAGAGATTTTCCGTACAACGTTTCGTTTTCGTTAACCCATCATCAACTTTTAAATACGGCTTTTTATTGTTTATTGCATTTTTTTGAAGAAGTTATAATCCCAATTACAATTATGTATAACACTTATTAGTTTTCTGTTAAATAAACATATTTTCCATAAGAGACAATGACTTAGACAAGGAACGCACATCATTTCTTATAGGGGCGTTCCATATTTGTTAAAAAATATTAAGTGTTATACATTTTTTAATTTGGATAATAAGGAGTTCAAAAAAATTAAATAAAAAACCCAAATCCGTATTTAAAAAAATAAAGTTGATGATGGTTTAACGAAAACGAAACATCGTAAAAAAATCTCTTAACGCTGCTTTGTAGAGCTTAAAAAGTGGCCATGAGAAAGTGTCTTTTGTTTTTCCATATCTCTTTAAATAACGTCAGAAAAAAATAAAAACGAAATCGGCAAATTTCGGGTTTTCCCGGATATCTCCGGAAGTACTCGGAATATATATAAGTTGTAAAAAGTCTATTTGATAAAACTAAAATAATTTGTTTTGATAAAAATATAACCTTTTATAAATAATTAATTGCTTTTTAAAATTTAAACAACCGAATTTAAGACAAAATCCAAATAGATTTGTTACAAATCTATTTTTTTCATACATCCTTTGAACGACTTTATCAAGTGTTTTCGGTGAACGAACAGCAACCACGATTAAATTGGTTATACCAGCGTTTCATTGTGTCAAAAAATGGTGTTTCATCGCCAATAATCAAACGACGCATGTCATAATAACGAATGGCACGAAAATTGTTACAAGGTAATTTCATTTTTTCTTTAATATTTAATTTTCAAGTCACTGTAAACAAGACAAATCGCGCCTAATAATTAAACGTCCTGAAGAACGTCAGATAGCACCTGTCAACACTTAATGTAGCCACGGCTTAAAGTAACTAATGTAGCCACGGCTTAAAGTAAAAGTAGTATCCCTCGTATATTATCTAAATATCTCACAACCCATGTAAAACTCAGTATTTCTGTTAGTGTGAACTTCTTTTTCTACTCATATTTTGCATGGCTTCAACGCTGTCCTGTCTAATTGGTACAGCGTAAAATATCCAAATCGACTTTAACTGCCTGATTAAAACATAATTGGAGCTTACTACAAACCGATTTATGGTTATAATTCAAGAACATACCCCTAGAATATTCATAGCCCGATCAATTTTAAACGACCAAATCGTCCGGTTCCTCTCAGTAAGCCTTATTAATCTGTTTAGACGGTGGTGCAAGTTTATTGTGAACATAAAACCCCCGATGTGCAGCGGCCTCCACCCGTCTTTATCTCTTTCTGTACTACTTTATCTCCCTCTAGCGCTATTAATAATCCTTATTTCCTATCTCGCTCCCTCGCGAACTATCTTTGGCTCTTTGGAGGTTTGTTATCGCTGAAAGTTGTTTTAAGTAGCTTAAATTCTTTGTCGGGATTTCTCGTTTGAAGATTTTGTCTGCCGGGGTCGCATTATTCCCTTTGGTTTGCTTGATAAAACTTAATTTAATTTAATAAATAGGTAATTAAGATTTTCGCTGGCTCGGAAATTTTAGAGGGCATTACATTTAAATTCTTTATTTTAAAAAGTTGATGGGTTATTACAGGAGACACTGTCTTCAACTTGTAATCTTTATAGCTATTTTGGAAAACCATTTTACCAAGTTTATAAGCTGTGTAAATCCTACTTTAGATCCTTAACAATTTAAGCTACTTATGATATTTATTTACAAAATAAAGATTAAATTTAAAATCTTCAATTTAACAGCCGCAATAATATGAGACAAATTAAGTGATTTATAAAAAATAAACTTTTCTTTCAACGGTATAAAACTTTCATAGTTTTAACATTAACACAAACCCTACGTGTACAAACTTATCCTTTAACTTAAATTACTAAGTTCTAGTTTTTAAATTTTATATAAAAAAATTAATTTATGCAAAATAGGTTAATAGATATGTTCTATAATTTTTTGACAGATTTACGTATAGATAAAGTGACATTAGCAGTATTTTTCTTTTAATAATATTTTTTTCATTTGCCTGTCTGAGATTCTGCAACACAATTTAATGTGAGTACAATGTGCATCGAGTTGTTGGAGTGATGGTTTGGGAATCCATTACGTATCATAGTAGGTTCCCTCCAATTTTTGTTAGAGGCCACATACATAACAGCTAATCACTACGTTCATGAGATTATAGAACCCTATTTTTATCTTACCTTAAAACCCTTTAAAATCCCGTCTTTTAATAAGATAACGCCTAGCCCCATGTAGCAAGAGGATTACTACAATTCCTGAAACAAGCCCAAAATACTACCACGGCCACCAAGATCTTTCCTGAGATCAGTTCAATAAAACTGTGTGGTGAATGATGAGTAGAAGAGTAACTAATTTACCCCACTCCCTGTACAGACATTAAAAGACCCTTGATATTACTTACAGTCAGCTTGGGATAAGTTGTCTCCAAAGAAAATCGATCATTTAATCAGATCGATGCCCGATGCCCTAAACACATCAACGAGTATATATCATACCTTGGCAAATTAACACATTACTAAAGGTATGTGCTTAACCCATCATTCTAATGGCTTTAAATTTTATTTTAATACCTATTTCAGTTATTTCCGCATGCCTACATTTCTATATCTTTTAGTATATTACCACAGAAAAAGAATTATTAGCATATGTTTTTGTGTAAAATAATTACTCCCTTAGTTTTAAAAATAATTGTATTTTTTAGTTTGGACAATCAAAATATTTCTTAAACAAACAAAACAACTTACATATTTCTTCAAACTTTGGAAATTAAATATTCTCGAAATCCTGCACATTTTCCGTTTCATAAAACTTGTTTTAAACACAGTAATAGCTAGGATAAATCTAATCGTTTTCTGCATTTGGCGAAAATAGAACTACAGCCAGTTCAGCTCCAAGGGTGTTGTTCTTTGCGATATAATTTAGTTTTATCTTACTTAGTACATAGAAATTTTCAGCCTAAAAACTAATGTGGGTATGAAGGAAAAGGTTGTTTATTATATGAAACTTTAAGATTTTAAGGGATAGAGGAAGAAATGATTTTCAATAAAAAAAATCTGTAAACAACTCGTAATTTTAAGAAAGAAATAATAATAGATAATGTGGAAAGCTTTGGGTTTTTTGGAAGAATTTTTAAAGGATGGATGAGAAAGACATTTTTTGTTGTTTTAAGGCAAAGTCGTGAAGATACCTACAAAAGAGAATGAAGCTTGAAGACAGTATGTACATACAGAGTGTTCAGGTTTCAAAGGAATAAATATATAGATAAATCTAAGATTTAGGTAATATGCAAGAGATTAACTTAAAAAGAGTATGATTATTTTGAGATAAAATATGGAAACACTTGCGTTATAAAGGGTTTCAACAAATTCTTTAAAAAATCTAGATATGTACTTATTTTGAAAATTTTAAAATAGGTTTGAAATTGCGTAAATTAGTTTGTAATTTTTACGACTATTTTAGGAGTTTAACCTGTTTTTACCTACATACTAATTTTTATAGTAAAACACACTGTATATGTATGTTATTTTTTTGTAAACAAAATATAATATCAGATAAATATTGTTGTATACTTCATGTCTAATATTAAGGCCATACTGGATATTTATTTGGGTTTGTATTTCAAAGTATAAGGCCATTAAAATTACATACATATATGTTCACAAAAATAACTGCTTTTAATAATTTTTGTAGACTTTTTTTAAATTTTAATACGTTAAAATTTAAAACGGTTGGCGCCGACTTATTTGAACCGGTAAAATATGTAAATAAAAGTCTTTATATAGAATTTTATCTTATTTTTTTATTTTAATAAATGAATTTCCATGAAGTAATATTTTAGTCCGGATATTACTTTGTCCTGAAAATGGTATTTTTAAGTTTGAAATTTTGATTAAATATGTTTTTACTTCAGAGTTTAAGTAGGTAAACAAAAAACTTCTCCAATATAATTTTATCTTAATTTTTAGGTTTCGGGGGAAATAAATTACCTTCTAAAAATATGTAGCACCGAAAAATCACGTTTTACTCCAAAAAATATTTTTATGATGTTATAAGTAAATAAAAAATTTCTAAAAATTTGCAATGTAAAGGTTTCGGTGAAGACATGTATGTTCTAATAGTTATTATGAGAAGAAGAAGTAAAATTATTAAAATTCGGTTAATTTTATAAATAATTTATATATATATATATATATATATATATATATATATATATATATATATATATATATATTTTTATTTATATATTATTAAAAATATAAAAAAATAATAAAAATATATATAATATATAAATAAATTAAATAATTAAATTTAAATTATTTATATATATATAATAAAAATAATTATTAAATTATATATTATATAAATATATAAATATATATATATATATATATATATATATATATATATATATATATATATATATATATATATATATATATATATATATATATATATATATATATATATATAATATATATATATATATATAAATATATATATATATATATATAAATATATAATATATATATATATATATATATATATATATATATATATATATATATATATATATATATATATATATATATATATATATATATATATATATATATATATATATATATATATATATATATATATATATATATATATATATATATATATATATATATATATATATATATATATATATATATATATATATATATATATATATATATATATAGGTTATAGGCAAATTGCAAGTGTTGAATATAAAGCAGAGTCTTTTCGTCTTAGTTCATCAGTCGTTTGAAGTTTGTCAAGATATTTTCGTGTGTGTTATTGAGCATCCAAAATAGCTAACCTAAACTATTTATATTAGTAGGTAATTAGGACCTGTACCCCTTCAAAAGGTGCGGTGCCTGCACAATAGATATTTGTCAGGCAACCTATTTATGGTTATGTTTTCCACTGAGGGTTGTAATTTAAACTTTATTGCGGTCAAGAAATCAACGAATTATTGTGAAACTGACTTAAGTTATGGTTATTTTAAAGGATAGATAGAAATAGAATTGTTTGTTGTATTAAGCCTTTTTTTAGACATGTTAGGAGTAGGAAATTTTGGAGAATATGTGTACGTTACATGAAGGGTGGAGATTCCATCAGCTCGTGAAGCTGCCATTTTCATATGTTTATTTAAAAGTAAAATACTATTATCGGTACATCTTCGTTTGACAAAAACACATTAAGAAGAAACGTATTGCATTGGCTTAAAAGTCAGTAACTATGGTTACAATAATAAAAATGTATTGCATTGGACCAATTGGAGCAATTGGTCCAAAAAGTCGGTTATCATGATTCATGATTACTTACAAGGTGTTTTGCTCAAACGATAATAAACAGTTTTTAAAGTTTCCAACCGTTTTTTATAAAATGTATTTTTTAGGTAGTTGCGATGGATTTAGAAGGTGTAATTACCCTTTAAATTTATTGTGTTACATATTTAATTTACATTAAAGAGATTTATCTTTAACTGGAATAAAGGGGCGCGATGTATTTATTTTTGCTCCAAATGAAAAACATTAACGAAGCAAAACTAATCTTGAAACGCGGCAACTCTTGTGTCGTCACACCGCTTTTTGGCATAACGACACGTTTAAAGGGCCAGACCTGAATTATAAATCATAATTTCGCCGAAACTATTTTTTTCTGAGAATAGATATTTCGGTGATGGTTCCAGGCAAAGAAAGATATTTGACGTGTTTTAGGACAAAATAAATGTAATGCAAGATGCCTATTGTTGGTATTAATTATAAAATTTATCTTTTGTTTTTCAACGGTATTTTTTTACTTTTTTATATTGTGCATAAAATTTTCAAGTAATAAAATGTGGTTCCTTTCCGTAATATTTGTTGCATATTTAAATTACTTTTTTGATTAATGGTTCTCTAGTTTTAAAGTTGCGCCCATCAGTTTGTCCCACATAACATTTATGGCAGGAACCACAATTTAATATACAGAACTTTTTTTTGTTACAATCCCTTGTTGAACTTTGTCAAAAGTAGATGATATAGTTTCAGGAAAAGATTTGTCCTGAAACCCAGGTGTAAACTTTCGTAACACAAAAACAAAATAATGGTAATAATGGTTATCTCTTGGCAAGTATTTTTACGGGCTTTATTCACTGTGCAATAAACGTCAAGGAATATAAAATTCATAAAATAACAGCAAAGACTGTATATATGTAAAAAACATGAATTTTCAAATCTTTGTTTTTTATTATAGTTTCTATAAATACTAGACACGGTTAGAAATTGAATGGGTAACAGCCAGTAAATACAAAAATATATCGTTTGGTGTAGTTTGGAATCACCTTAAAATGTAGATTATATGTAGTTAACTTTAGCCAGATGTTGTAGTCCAGTAAATGAAGGGACAAAACTGTAAATAAATCTGTACAGTTTTCTCTTGTGGCCCAATTCTTATGTCTTCGGGGATGCTTTCGAGCGAAAAAAGTTTATCAACATTAACAGGTGAAAAAGGGCTGAAAATGGGCCCTTAAGGCCCGAAAAATGGGTTTTCCGCTAATATCTCAAAATATGCGAATTGGAGAATTTTTGTTACGACAAAAAATAAAGATCTTCTTGTAATCTACAAAAATAGTCCTTATAATTTTTTTAAAAATCAATAGTTTTCGAGATAACGAGATCCAAAAGTCCCCTCATTTCAGCTGCCGCTCTACCGTTAGAATGCCGCTATCTTCATGGATTTACTTATAAGTGGGCGGACGAATTGTTTCATTTCACGGGCAATAATCTACATTTTTTATTCATCCAAAGTTATCAGAATAAAAAAACCCGTACCTATCATTACATATAAGTTTGGGTCCATTATGATTTTTCTGGAATATTAAAAGCGTCAAAGTTTTTTTCACAATATTTAGAGAGTATCTCATTAATTTATTAATATTTTTTGAAAAAATGGTTTGTTATTAACATTTTTTTTATAATGAGACCTTAGCAAGTGTTTAATGATCCCAGAAAATTTTCTACACCACCTTTCTTGCGTTTTGATAAAAAATTGTTTTGCCCATCTGCATTTTTTAACCGTTTCCGTAGTTCTAGAAAATCTGTATGTTATGGATTTTTCGACGGCCGTTTTTGCGAATAATATTGGTCCTAGAAAAAAAATAGTAGGGACCATTTTTGTAGATTTCGAGGTGATCTTCATTTTTTGTTCTAAACAAAAATTCTCTAATTCGCATATTTTGGCAGATATTCGCGGAAACTCATTTTTGGGACTTTGAGGGCCATTTTCAGCAGGTTCCCACGTCGGAATCGTGATAAACTTTTTTTCGCTCGAAAGCATTCGCAAAGACCTAAGAATTGCACCAAAAATGACAACTGAACAGATTTAATTACAGCTTTGGGTACTTCCAGGTCTTCAGTTACTGGCCTATTGGAGGATAGTGTGAGGTAGTTGTATAATGAGCGTGGTAACTTTACCATGTTTTTGCTGTGAGATGTAATATTTTTATTTTTCTATACTCGGATAACTTTGGCGGAAGTGGAAAGAAAAGGGTTATAAACACCTAAAAATGCGACATCCACGGTATCTAGTATTTGGAAGTAATACAACCTGTCGTGGGTTCTCATAAAGGTAAAAAAAACAAGTAAACACATTTTTATTTAGAACATTATAATTTTTAATTAGGTTTCGTTTTCTTAAATTTGCCGGTGAATAAAGTTTGCTACCCTAACTTTTCTTTAAAAAGACTAGATTTGGCAACATCGCTGTACATTCGCCTCTTAAATGACGATTTGATTCGGTCTGTCCCAAGAAGTTATGTCGTTATTGTATTAGTGTCAGTGTTAGCAGATAATCAGTTAGAAAAGCAATTGTACTGACAGTATATTATTGTTTTTAAATAATTTTAATGTAAGTAAATGTGTCTATATTTTTATACGTCCTTATAAGGCATTTAAAACCAATATTTTTAAGAAATGTATTAAGCTAAACTGACGAACTGGCCATACTCTGCAATAATTAAAGACAAATTCTTTACCGCATTGGACATAAATAAATTGAATCGCGTGCTCGAAGTGGATTTCCTTCAAAAGATACCGCTTTTCCGCGTCATATTCATATTTTCCGTTCGAACGGGTCGGAAAATTATGCAGAACTTGTTCAAATAAATATACGGGTACCAGACTAGACTAGACCCTTTCTTGTTACACTAAAATAATTTGGAAATTCTATTTTCTAAGGATAATTTAAATTGAGGGCCTTAAAGTCTTCAGACTGAACGCAGGGGCGCAGAATGAACTACTAAATTACAACGTAAGACTGCCAGACGTTAAATATGAAACGGCTTAAATGAACACGTAATTATCCTTGAAATTCTATCTAATGAAAATTATTTTTCACAATAAAAGTCGCTTTTTGGGGGGATAAGTATTTTAAGCCCGGTTGGGTTCATTGTTACCCAATCGTTTATTTAATAAGGCAGATATAATACCATAAGGCAAATTAATATTTATTAAAGTTGAAAAGATTTACGATGTCATATTTAAATTTTATTGTAAGCATATAAAATAAAGGTAATTGTTTAGATGATCATAAAAAATAAAAAAATTTACTGTTTTTATTTTTTTTTCATTTTGTTCTATTCTATTCTATTCTATTAAATTAGAATATTCTATTTTTTTAATTGTGTTTTTTTATGCTTTTTAAGAAAAAATTATATGTTACTCGGAAAGTCGATGTCTTAAAATATTACGAAAAACTTGAAAAATATATTTTTAAAATTTTCATATGAAAAATTACGACCTATTTTTTTAGATTTGGGACAAATAGAAAAAGAAAAACGTGTTAATATCTCTATTTTTTAATTTTTTATGATTAAAAATAGGTAGAGCAACACATCTAAACAATTTCCAAAATAAATTCATTTAAAAAATAAATATTTGATCTTCAGTACCGACTACTACGGCTTGTATGAAGCCTAAGAACTGGTGCCGAGTTTTTATATATTTAGCTTTTTTTTCCAGTTTCGTTAACGTTGACAAAGTACCGAATCATCATGCATATGCATTTCACTGCACCTGTTAGATCACGCGGTAGTTCTACCATGGATATTATACAAATAACGACTTCTTTTAAACTACCACCATTAATCTGAGACTTCATTGCCACTCGATTTTTTTGTTTTTCTTGTAAAGCAGCAACATCCCTTTCTTTTTCTTTTCCAGCGTACTTTTTCTTTTGATTTTTTGGTTCCCTATTGCTTCTTAAGGTTCTTTTTTCGTTCGCTATTTTTCGTTGATTACCCCGTGTTATTGCCCGAAATAATTTTGATTTAAAAAAATCAAAATTGTCAGTTTTTACGGTGCTCCAGCACGTTTTTATTTTGGACAATGACAAGGGGCAATCAACGAGCGCTAGCGAGAGAGAAGAACCTTAAGAAGCAACAGGAAACCAAAAACAAAGAAGTACCACCATTAATGTCTGAGTAATTTCTGAGAGACAGGATCTACAGTTTATCATGGAGTACGAACCACACGTAACAACACACGGTCTTTACTGGCAGTCGCCTATTTAGTTACTTATCGTGAGCAGCGTTGCTCAACTTCGCTGTTCTCACGGAAAACGGTGTTTCAATGCTAATTTCCTCAACTATTGTACTTGCCATAAAACGAACTATTTTGTAAGTTTTCTGTTATGATTAAATAATAATTGTAAAACAATACAATAATAACTGGCAAATACTATTTCATCTTAGTAATAGCTGTGGGCAAAAAATTGCCAGAAAAATTTGGAAAATCAACGAAAGGCGTCTTCTACGCAGGTGAGTAGACTGAAATAGTTCTACCGAACACACTTTCCAGTTCTGGAAAAGGAAATTTGTAATAAAGTATAAACATCTTTATTAAAATAAATAATTTAAAAGAGATGGCCCAAATATTACAAAAATTCTAAACATAATACTTGTAAATGATGGAAATATCAAAAAGAAAGGGCAAAAAAGAAATTTAAAATTGCAAATTATGCTGGTTTTATTATGTTACCTTTTTAGCTTAATTAAATACCAGGACATTCGGGAATAGAAGGCAACGAAAAAGCGGATGTGCTAGCGAGACAGGGATCATCCACACCATAATTTGGACCAGAACCTGCCCTTGGAGTGACCAAAACCACAGTGCGAGTGGTAAACTAGGGAATGGATCCGAAACAAACACGAGGAACACTGGGAGAGCATCAGTAGAGTAGACACGGAAAAGCTTTATAAGCCTATCCAAAATAACGAAGGAAGAACTACTCAGACAAACTGGGAAAAGACTTCGCATAACAGTAGGGCTGCTAAAAGGGCACGATAACCTAAGGGGACACCTACACAAGAGGCTCATACAATGGGGACCCAAGATTTAGAATGTGCGACGAGGGTGAAGAAACAGCCTACCATATTATGTGCAAATGTGAAGCGCTGATCACAAAACACAGGCATTATTTGGGCAACCGAAAATGAGCCCACAATATATCAACCAACCAGTCTTGGTGTTATACGGACTTGTAGAAGGAACTAGACTAAAGGGAGGAATGGTATAAAGGATAATTGAGGTTTAGCAGAAAAAGCCTAAGAGGCTGCGCTGCCTCCGGTAGTAAATCAAGACGGCAAGAAAGAAGAACTTAATAAATTAATGAAATCCTATAAAAGAGATAACCAAGCCGACACAGATGGTTACCTGAGGATAACTTAATACTTACCGGTTAATAAAAAGTTGTGTTCAAGGGAAATCCAAGAAACGTGTTTCAATTGGATCAACACCTAACTATTTCTGTAGGTACTGAAAACACAAAACTCACATTTTTTACAGATGCAAAGAAATGAATTATAATCTTCCTCAGGAACTTGAAAGGTTAAAATTTTAAGTTAATTTACCTGTGGTTTGTTTTTAATATTAGTGCACCAAAAAAAGTTTAAATAGGTTAGTGGACAGAGCAATTCGTTTTTGTGGCACCTATTTTATTAAAGACTAAAGTAATAAAATAACCAAAACTGTGTTAATACCCAAAGATCTGTTGAATTTAGGTACAGGAAAATGACAAACTTTTATTTATTTTTAACACGAAACGTTAAAATATAGGATGCTTCATAATAAAATATAAAAAAGAAAGCATGTCTCAGTATAAGAAAAAATGGTAACATCATTGATATAATTTCAAATCTGTCGCTCCTTCTTACATACATGTATTAAATTCATTTCAATGAGATACTTCTAGGATTGTTTAAGCCGTTCAAAGTAATATTTTAACACTGAATAAACAGAGATGTGCACTGCAATTTTATGGTTTATATAGTGATGGAAAATTTCCGGAAATATAATTTGGAAAATATATCAGATAATTTTGAAAAAATATGGAAATATTGAAAGTATAGAAATAAAAACTACAAAACTTAAAAAACTAACATTTAATGAAAATTTATTATATGAAATACCATAAATTGTCCATTTGGCCGGATTGAAAAACGAGTTAAATTTCCGAAGTATTCAAAACCAGGCAAAAAATATCTGGCTCAAAATCTAAGTACAAATGGTATTTGACAAGACAATTGCGCTGATGAAACAAGGTTTAAAACAAAATAATAATTAATCAACAATATAAAATTTAGTCGCTACTGAGGTAACAATGGACGACACGATTAATAGAACCGTAAACATACCGACTTTTTTGGCCAGTAACTGTTTTTCTTTTATCCGATAGCAAATTCCGATTTTTGACATTTCAAATGGGGTTATTTATACATAATTGAAATTGTCATCTAAAAGTTAAAACGCAAAAACCATCAATACAAATAAAAATTTAAGCATTAAAAATACAAAGAAAACAGTGTAATGTCTAAAAAAGTAATTACACGCGACCCAGAGACACAAGATGTGCAACTTGATCAAGAGACATGTCTTCATCGATATCATCTACACCTTGAATATTATATTCAGCATCAATGCAGTCTTTATGGGAGTGCAATTAACTTCTTCTAAAACAAGCAATAGCCAAAAAACAATAATAGGTAAATTTCCGAGATCGAGATTTTATTATTCGTAATCGTAATAATATACGAACTTTTTCGGAAATTTCTTTGCTAGCGTAAAATTTGTACTGCACAAAAGTATAAGAAATTTTAAAAAATCTTTGTTTTAATGAAAACGCATTCTTATAATTTTTTTTTTCGATATTTCTAAAATTTCTTATATTTCTAATATTTGCGAAACACGTTCGGAAATTTTCAATAATTCCATTTACAACACTAGGTTTATACGAAATAGTAAATGGTAACACTTTAGTGATAATTTCTCGTGTCTACGTCACTGCCGTAATCCATCCAACATCACAGCAGAGCACACAGTAATTCGCGCGCCCTCTCTACGCGAGGGTTGACGATAATATGATTAGGTACCTGACGTTGATTTATATGGTAAATAATGGCGAATAACAGCCCTGCGCCCGGGGAAATTCCGACGGTGTAACACGTGAATTTAACCCCTCCCGCCCTGACCCCTTGTACGAAAATTAGCGTCGAGGTAGGGAGGAGAGGGAAGAGCAAAATCGTACGGGGCCTGAAGTGATGAGAAGTGTCTTAATGAGTTTAGTATCCCCTTATTTACCGCAATTCCCGAAAATTTGGAGAATTGACGAAAGGAGGGTTAAATTGTTACTAAGTTGGCAGGTGGTAAACTAAGAAACACTTGTCACTAACCGAGAAATAATTGGTTTATTTCATTTGCTGCATCCATTTATTATTGTGCTTTACTTATAGTATGCACGAGAAAGCTAATGAAATTATTTGTTCAAAACTAATAACATGAAGTGCATATCTAATATTGCCCAATTTTTTTTTTAAGATTTAATTGAAATAACTTATATTAAAATAAAAGTTAGAATGTAAAAAGATATTATTGTTGATAAATAATTTACGATAAAAGTTGAGTATTACAAACAAACAAAGTGCCTTTTTTAACATATAAGATTATACAAAAAACTTCCAGATCGTCCATTTTACATTTTATTTAACTTGCGATGTATGTTTGTTTGGGTTAAATTTTGCAACTACATTTTAAAGCAGTTATCAATGAACCCAGGGACTAAAATTAATGGAACACCAGTTTGTAGGCAGGGTATCTTGTATAGTGATCTGTTTGTTTTGGTTTTGGAAAAACGCAAACAAATTTCCAGATTTCAAAAATCAAATTCAGGAAATTATCTTAAAAAGGTAATAAAATTATTCAAAAATATTGTTTTTTGTGTTAATATAGGCAACATCGATTTAAATATAAACATTTATTGATATGACAGTTCGGAGATCCGATTGCACCGGCAACAAGGTTGATTTAGACAGCTGCTGTATTCGTTTGATGAAAAATTATATTAAATCGAGTATTGTACGGCACTTCAATGTCATTTTATCTCTTTCTATTTGGTTGTAGTACTTAATAACACGTTTTGTAAACTGACTCGATCAACAGCAATTGCATTGAGCATCTAAAGTGAATGACATATCTGTCTGTCACTTCAGATAATAAACAAAAATAGTTATCTGGCTTTAAAAATAATGTTTAGCAACAAAGGATCATTGATTTATAAAAATGTTATTTATGGTGCAATGCCATAAACATTGAAAAAGTTATTATTTCCGAAGTGATACTATTCAGTGTGTTAAATCAACGTTGCCGGTGCAGTGTGTTTACAAGAACTCGCCCGCCTTGCCCCTTTAATCATATTAATACCAAACAAGGTTTGTTTACTTTATTTCTATCCTAGAATTTGTTGGCAGTTATTGTCAACCGATTGTTTAGTTCGGATGACAATGCATGGTGAGCTAAATGACGTCCTTCGTACATCCAATATGGCGGACCCCCAAGATGGCGAACTACCTATTTTTATGCGCTCCCATGATATGGGTATGAAATAAAAAATCTACTGAAAAACTACGAATAATAAAATGACGTCGCCATAAATCGTATGATGGACTCACAAATATGGTGGATTATTTTTTTATGCACCTCCATGATTTGGATATCAAATGAAACGCGATAACTTAAAAAAAATATTGTTAGAAAACATTTTTAAAATACAAGTTTTAATTAATTACATGTGCTAAATAAAATAAAATTAACTTTAAAATAAATCAAACCCATCAATTAATTACATTACACAATTTATATGATATAAAAGCTTGTTGGGAGATTTACTTATTTTATAAAAAAAAACAAATAATTTATGTTTAGAATTACTTACGTCAAGATCAAGTTACATATTGTATTATTGTTTATCTACACAGGTTAAGCTCATGACAAGCTTTTATACCATATTAATTGTGTAATGTAATAAATTGATGGGTTTGATTTAATTAAAGTTTTTTTCTTCTTTTCAGTAATGTAAATTAAAGCTTGTTTTTAAAAATGTTTTTTACTATAAGTTTATTAAGTTTAGTTTTAGTAAACATCTTTTACACAATTATTTAATTGTATATTTTTCTTAAAAAAATAGTAAAATAACCATTTTGATTTTTTTGATGGCAAAAAACTTTGTGTAATAAAATCTTTCATAATTGAAAATCCTTTAGTTTACAGTCTTTGTGCCTATAAGGATTATCCACAAAATAAATGCAACATGCAAAGAACCTTTTTAACACAGGTCGTCAGCCTTAATGAAAAATGGCATAACTCTAAGCTTAAAGAAAATTGCCAACAAAAAAATCTGACATTTTCGAGGTGATAGTACGTAAACAGCAAATTAATTATTCATCTTTTTTCTCCCAATGAGGAATCGTTAACCCTAATAATGGCATATAACGATTTTTGAATTATTTAAAAAATTTAACATAAAAATAGTTACTTTAGAAATGGTAAACTTTCTTTGGGCATATAGGCTCTCTAATAAAAAGAAAAATTAAAATCCTGGTAGGTTCAACTACTAAGGTTGGTTGCTTTAAAATCACGGTGCCTCCTAATTAAATAATAAACCCGGACTAAGACAGGTAAATCAGTATAGCTAGGGAGCTGGTGGCAGTAATTTTTATGATTTCATCGTCTGACAGGGGTTGATCATATTAGAGTACTAAGTAAAATAATCATTTTAAACAATTTTTGCCATTCATTAATTGCTGCAATATCAAAAAGGGGCTTGCAAAAAATGTTCATAAAAATAAGTGTCATAAACGATATTATCGCTTCTGTCGATAGTCTTAATAAATTGTATTTAATTAAAAAATATATTAATGCTACTTGCAGCAGTTTTTCCTGTTGTGTTTTGGAGTAATTAATTTTTTTTCTAAATATTATGATATATAAAAAAAATAAATTACTTCATCGGCAGGCAGATTAGAATAATTATTAAAATTATAATATAAGAGATAAAATAAATTACTTTTGCCACTATGATGATGTATTAATATTGTGTGTTAAAAAAATGTTAAATAAAAAACAAAAAATTATAACATCGTTTTTGCCTTTAAGTGTAATATTTCTATTAGTTATGAGAAGCATAAAAATGAAAGAGGCAGAAAAAATCCATGCTGTCGTTGCAAAGGCAGAAGTATTTTACTACCTAAGAATAGCTGCAAGGAAGTACAAATACACACTGACTAATATCATTTGTGTATATTATATTTGTTTGCATGGAACAGAAATTAGAAAGAATAGGTGGTTTAAAAATAAAAGAAGATAAAAGGGCATATCTCGCCACTAACAACAGAATTACGGACGAAGAAAGCAATGACTAGTTTATGTTATAAATATATATTCTGATAATAAGTATAACTATAATTAATAAAAAGTATAAATAATAATGATATTAAATAACAATATTGTTTATACTTTATAAAACATAAAATAATTTTTGAAAAGACGATGGAATGATATGGCACTAATTATTTTTTTTTAAGTATAATAATAATTTTTATAAAAACTTCCACCATCCTGCTTTTCACCAGCTTTAATTTTACTATCTATAAAATGTATTTAACAAGATATAATTTTGATGACAAAAAAAATCAAATAATTTTTGAGATTTTGAGTTTTTTTTACAATTTTAAAATTTAAAAAATCAGAGCTTTCCTTATTTTTTCTAGTTAACATAAGTGCAGACTACATTACATCTTGGTATCAACGACGATCAAATCACTACCACCAGCTCCCTAGCTAGTAGACGGCCTAGTAGAATAATAAATACTAGCGTGTCATTGGCGGATTTAAGGAACTTAGGTTATGTAACTTTTCCAGGGTGTTCTCTGTCATATTTTGTTTGATTTTTTTGCGTATAACCTAAAAATTGAGTAATAATGTGCGAACAACAATATACTGCATTTGCAGCAAAGTTAATTCTATATATTATATATATATATATATATATATATATATATATATATATATATATATATATATATATATATATATATATATATATATATATATATATATATATATATATATATATATAATTTACAAAAAATTAAAACTAAATAAGAAGTAAAGACAAATAATAACCACTACCCAAAATAACACCTGTTAGTTTCCATATTGCCATTTGAGGTTTAACTCCAAATGATTGCCAATTTATTCACCGTACCTCAGTCACACAACGGAAATACATTTACATACATCTTGAATAAATCTTTTTATAAGCCATTAGACTAGAGACACGGTTTAATCAAATTTTCCTACGCATTTCCCACAAACGGAGACAAAAAGCATCCTTAAATAAACGCATGCAACCAATCGAGTCGATTGACGCAAAAAATCTTTTTCCCGATAGCTTTTTTCCAGCCCATAAAACCGATCATCGAGACGAAATAATTTCCGGATTCGGTGGATTCTGCATGCAAGAAAATCGGCCGCGGAAAATAATAGCTACTGGGGAGGTTTTGCACAATATGTTTTGATTTTTACTCTTAAAGGCGTCAATGAGTTTCCATTGAATTTAGTTTGGTTTTCTCATAGGTTACGTTAAATAACTAGTAACAAAAATGTTTTTCAATTTTTGTTTCTAAAAAAAAATTGAGTAATATTTGTTTACTAAATTTAATTATATAATATATATTATGTATTTCTCAGATTGGAGACTTTCATTATAATTTAATAGAAAAAGTGTGTTTTCTCTATATTCATTAATTTTACGTAAGGCATTTAGGGTGGAGGGGGTCTCGGTAAATATCAAGTAATTTTTTACCGCAAGAAAAGTGTAAAATTGCGAGAAAATTGGCTTAAAATAAGTTTGTGTATGTTTCTCCTGTAAAATATAGCTAATCCTACATAAAATAATTCACGGTGATTCTACCACTACGTCCTTGGTAAGTTTTAAATATCAGTCCAAACTGGTCTTAAATAAAAATAATTAACCAAATAATGTTTTTTTTCTAAGAAAATCTTACGTGAGTGTCGAGAAAATTCTTACATCTCACCAAGACGGGGAGGGTTATGTCGAAAAATCGCCCAAATCGCCTCGCGTAATTAATGGCTGCCCCTTAAAGATATTTCACAAAAAAAAACATATGTTTTAATTTCTTTTAAATAAAACCTACTGCTAAAGGTAAAAACATTATAATAACCAAAGTAGCATGGTTGCACAGAACTGTTTATTTTCAAAGCTGTTGCAAAGGCCTAAAATTTTGTTCATGTTTAAATTATAAATCAAATAATAATGCCATCTTTCACTTAAACACAAAAATAGTTTATGCAAATTGTATAAGACCAATAAAGAGCATAAATAAATGTCATATAAAGACACAAAACTAATAATTTTGTTAAAATGGCAAAATGTATAATATAAAGCTTATGTAGCCTATATTGCTTACTATTGTGAAACCAATACTCTAAAGAATGATAATTTTACGTTTTAGTCTTAAGACGTTTTTCGTTGTAATAACAACTGTATTTTCTTTTCTTTAATAAAAAAATAAACGTGTATTTATTCACTCCCCTAGTAGTGACTTTTATTTAAATAATCCCAACAAATTTTATAGGAAACTCATCAATCATTATCATCTTAAAAATAATCTAGTCAGTAAAACCTACTAAATTTTACCTAACATCGTCAGTGAGCTTACTTCCGAACCGACAAACTTCTACATATTTTAATTTTTATACAATCGGTCATTTAATATATATATATATATATATATATATATATATATATATATATATATATATATATATATATATATATATATATATATATATTGCTATTTTTTGTATTCTGGTTGAATTGTTTTTCGTTTAAGGATGCTTTTTGATCATTGCGAAAACTTCTGTATATTTTAGCAGACCTATTTAACATACATAAGGAAACCTTATATGGGGAATGAGACATCTTTATCGTGTTTTTTATTTTGATTTCCAGTTTCAGGAAAGCACTGGCTTAGCTTTTCTATTGCGTGCGTAAAATTTATCGCTGGGCTTTTATCAGCAGCCATTTTTATTTTCTATTTTAATTATTTATTTAAAGTTTTTAAAATAAAAAATGTCATACAAATCAGAAATAAATATATATGATTTGATTACAAGCATTTTTATCAAAAGTTCACCAACTCTTTTTTTATTTTTTAAATTTTTTAAAAGTTTTTTATATTGTTGTTTATTCGTAAATACTGTTTCTTTATATATATATATATATATATATATATATATATATATATATATATATATATATATATATATATATATATATATATATATATATATATATATATAATAAAAGGGAGGGTAGTCGTGACCGGCTAGTTAAGAAAAATATCTTAAATTTAGTGGGGTTGCCGTCCAATAACGGTGTTAAAAAAATTTTTCATTTGTCAAGCTTTGAATTATATTCAACTCATCCTCAGGACACAATCGGTTTATTATTTGAAAGAGGAAAAACTTATCGAATCACTCTCATCCATGTAGTTAATAGTCTATTGTTTTGTGTGGTGGGGATGAGATTGATTCTGATAAGTTTTTCCTGTTTCAAATATAAACTGAGTGATGTCTGAGGAAGAAGTTGAAATATCAAAGCTTACATTAAAGTGTTTTCTTAACCTTAACCGTTAATTGGACCGACCCTTCAATTTAAGTATTAATATATAATATATTATATTTATTTTATTTATATATATATTTATATATATATATATATATATATATATATATATATATATATATATATATATATATATATATATATATATATATATATATATATATATATATATATATATATTTATATATGTGGCAATGGATTCTCGGGTGACTCTTTTGTGGTTGACGTTTCGATGACATCTCAGTCATCTTCTTCTAAACTTTACTGATCGGTGTCTGGTGATTCACTAATAATTCCTGGTTTTTGTTTTTAAAAACCGTATTATTTATTAAGTATGCTGTATTTTCTTGGGTATTGGTTTTTGGAGTGATTAAAACGACTATTTTCTTATCATTTCGCCAATCGTGGTGAACTGAAAAGATGACTTTATTTTGACTAATCCTAAAAATAATTTAAAAGTGTATACAATACATAAAACGTGAAAAATTACTATATACATTAATTACGGTTAAAAATTGAAAAAAAAACAATACAGTTAAGGATAAAATTTAAAGTTACATAAATTTTAACAGTTTTAAAGTTTAAAATTTTCATTTTGTACATACCTTTAGAATCGAAAAACACGTATTTACTAAGTGACATACTAAAACTGTTCAGCCTTTCAAGCACTTTACATGGGTGGTATGTGGTATAACAGCCCCACAGGAATACCGACAAAAGACTGACCTACGAACCAACAAAAAAAAGTCTCAACCCAATATGATACTAAAAGCACAACTTTTTGCACATCATTTAAAAGTGAGTTCCTGTAATGTCATAAATTGCCAATATACGACATTTTTTCTTAAATTTAATTAAAGTATTTTATTTTGGACAGAGCATATACATGTTAAGAGATTTATTAAGAAATGGATATCATACCTTTATCTGTTATAACACATGCTTGAATTGTCCCCTGATTTAAACACATATTGTTATCGATAAATATCAAATTTTACTGCACAAAACTTGTTTTATTTCGTTTTTCAAGGTTCATACTGTTAATAAACATGTTAAGGCATAACTTCAAAACAAAACATAACGCAAAAATTTGGAAGAAAAAAAATTACCTCAGTATTACGAAAATAGCATTCGCGCAGCTATCGTAGAATTATTTGGTATCAGGTTCAAGAGATATCCACCATACGTAACTAAGCTTACCACAGTTACCAAAATAGGTTAAGCAGAATTTGCAAAAAAACTGCCAAATTCTAAAAATGTTTGTAAATTTATTTTCGTATATTATTATAGCGATTAAGGTATTTTTGTTGAATGAACCTTTTTCAAGATTCGCTCTGAACCACCCTCCATAACTGGTCAAACTTCACCCTTTATTATCTGCCTTTTTCGTTCTAAGTTAAACCTAAGTAAAATCAATGTTTCCACACAAAACATCGAAATTAGTTCAGAACTAAGATAAAGCAAGGACGGGCCATTATTTAACTTTACACGCGGCACAAGCGGCGTGATTTTCCCGATGGCCTGCGCCGATAATAATTCCGAAAACAAATATTTGACGGCGATTAATTTGTTTTGTTTGAACGCGCGTGTGAAGTCCGGCCCTGATAAACAGCTCCCGGAAATAAAACTTTTATCATTCGCGCCGGCTTTTATCTCTGCAACATGGAAAGTTGGTTAAATTGGTCGGTTTTGCCCCGCGGTAGCGATTTTGTCGGGAATGTGTCGGCTGTATTTGTTCAGTAATTATAAAGTAACGTAAACTAATTTGCCGGGTTGTTTTTGAATTAAAAACGTGTATTACTGCATAACCCACTCATTTGGAAATACATAAAGCCTCATTTATGTTCGTTTTTAAAAGCTATTTACTATAAAATAAATTTAGTTACCATTAAATACTGGTAGTTTTTACGAATTCAGTATTGATTTATCAATTTTTAAAACACAAAATGAGTTGGTCGAAGGTTTTATCTTTATTTTTTCGCTAGCCTGTTCCGAGGCAACAAGGTCATATATTTCGCTACCGCTCTAACTTCTTTAAACTACTAACACTCTTTTGCATGAAAGTCACGTACCAAATCAAGAAAACATCAACATATTTTTTCTAAAACCTGCCAAGTGGCGACTGTTTATTCACTCTGTAAGACAACTCTAAAGGCTGTTTTATTGTTTAATAAAAACGAACAACAGTTTGTTCTTGTGGGTCATGCAGTAAATATGATTGAAAGGTACGAGAAAACATGCGTATGTTACTTAAGAGCGACGAATACGAAGATCATGAATGGAATGTCTGTACCAATCCAAAAGGTGTTGCAGTACTTAGAGGTCTGCAGAGCGGCTAAACCAAATGAAATAGCTAAGCTTAAATCCAAAATAATATGTCTTTAAAAAATGGTCATTTTGTGGAAATATTGTGCTTATTCGAAAAACGTCCAAAATAAACACCTTCCCGCACATAAAACTAGAGCAAAACATTTTTATAAAAGCTTTAAATGGGTAAGGAAATGCTTATTTAAGGAGAAATTTCGCGCGTATAATAAGGGAAAAACTTAAAGAAGAAATTTTTATTGAACCGCAAATCAAAATCTCTTTAAAGACAAAAATCTTAAAACACACTTTCTGCAAAAGAAAGGGGAGTAGACAGCCTTTAAAAATGGATATAGCAACTTTCTGGGTAACAGGAAATCGAAGAACTCTAAAGATCTAGTTTAAATTCTTATTCAATCTTACAAGATGTTAGTTGTGGTCTGCAACTTGTACATTTTTGGAAATACATCCCCTTTTGGGGCTTAATATGGGAATGAAAGCTGTAGATATGGAAGTTGGTAATATGGCTCATGATTACCCAAAAACAGAAGACATTATCTAAGAAAATAGTTTAGGAAGCTCCTCCCTAAATGGTTAGTATGGGGGTTGAAAGTTTATATAGAACTTATGTCATTTATGGATTTAGAAGTATAAAAATTGATATATAAGCAATGGATTAGGATTTAAAATAATCTGTTTTATAATTTGAAATTACATAACTTGAGAGGTTAAAATTGGAAGGAAAGTTTATATAGAAAAATCTTTATTTTTAAAATTGTTCACATGGGAGTTGGTAATCAGGCTTTTGATTACCCAAGAAAATAGAAAGCGGTAGTCTTTTTGAAACTTTATCACCTAAGAGGTTAAAAGGAAGGAGTGGAACTTTATATGAGATACTGGTACTAACTTATTCAAAACGCCATTCATAATAAAAAATAATAACAAAATACGATAAAATAAAATTGCTTAAGCCACGACACGCGGTTCGCCGCGGATTATGTGACGGAAAACGAAGCTCGGCGGGCGTGACGTGATGTGACTTTATGGAAAGGAGAGACAAAACAGCCAAAAACTGTGTTACACGCAGGCGAAGCCACGAGCAAAATGCTAATATACTAGGTGTCCCAAAATATGTGGTAATCTTCGGAATCTAATAGAAAACCCAAAAATATTATGACAAGTTCCCATAAACTTTTTTCCTACAGCCTTCCCTATGGAGATACAGGTACATAACGGACGACTCTGAAAATAGTTTTTTTAATAACTTTTAAAATACTGGGCGTAATTTAATATTTTTTTAATATGATGGTTACTAGATAAGTCTTCTTAAAATAAACCCATTAAATCATATTTGGCTTATTTAGTTTGACAGGGACGGACTAGCTCTGCCACAATAATAGCAATTTTTTTAATACCCTGTATGATAAAGGCTCAACAATATTATTTTTGGATAGCTTTTACCTTAGAGTAAAAAAGGTATTCTTGATTTTGTTTACGAGAAATAAAATATTAAGTTTGATACTTTTTTTACATTATACAGTGTGTTTTCTAATTGTACGTCAATATTTAAGGAGGCAATTTTGGGTCCATTTTAAGAAGTAAACTTCCTATAAACGTATGTCCAAACGTTTTAACTTTTGAATACAGGGTGGTAAAATTTTAAAAATAAATTATTTATTATTAATATCTGTAATATACAGGTCAAATTCTGTACGAATGCCACTGGTGAAAATATAAAAAAATGTGGTACACTAAAAAATGCTTCTTGATACAAAGTACATGTATGCCAAATTTCATTAAAATATTTAAGTGGTATTACAGATATTAATAATAAATGATTTATTTTTAAAAACTTTACCACCCTGTATCTTAAAAGTTAAGACGTTTACGACATACGTTTATATGAAGTTTTCTTCTTAAAATGGACCCAAAATTGCTTTCCTAAATATTGACGTACAATTAGAATTCAAAAAAAATACCAACCATGATATTTTATTTCTCGTAAACAGTTGATTTTATCGATGTCAATCAAGAATACCTTTTTTAGTTTAAGGTAAAAGCTATCCAAAAATAATATTGTTGAGCCTTTATCACACAGGGTGTTAAAAAATTGCTATTATTGTGTCAGAGCTAGTCCGTCCCTGGCAAACTAAATAAGCCAAATATGATTTAATGAGCTCATTTTAAGAAGACTTATCTAGTAACCATCATATTAAAAAATAATAAATTACGCCTAGTATTTAAAGTTATTTAAACAAAAACGATTTCCAGGGGCGTCCGTTATGTACCTGTATTTCCGTAGGGGAGGGCCATAGGAAAAAACTTTATGGGAACTTGTCATAATATTTTTAGGTTTTCTATTAGATTCTGAGAGATTGCCTACATATTTTGGAAACCCTGTATAATAACTTAAATAAATGAAGGCAGATATTTTAGAATAAACATTACAATAAAAGTAAACCATTTTAATGCAAACTTTTAAATAATTGTTTTTTTTTATTATTCCTAAGAAATATCGTCAAACTATTTTTATTATTTATAAATTCTAATACGTCCCTGACAAAGCTGCAATTTTTATTGCAGATTATATATAATTTTAATACTGTCACTTCTATCAACCTGACCGGGTGGTAGCAGAAGTTATTCAGAGGGGCCACTTTCATTATTTTTCATTTTCTCGTAAAGGAGGGTGAGTCTTGATTACTCATTGTGCCATTTTGTGCGAATCTTGTAGGTTTGGTCTTTATTGCACTTTTGGGATAAATTGTAAGGCGGTTTTATTATTAGGGAGTTTTCGTTTACACGTTTATGGTTCCTGTAGAGGTTAAGGGATACGTGTCAATAAAATACCCCTAAAATTATCTTTGTTTAATTTGTTTTGTGTTTAAAATAAAGTAGAAAAACTTACGATTTTATATTATAATGATCATACTAAAGAGCTTTGGTTAAACTGGCATAAAATGGATTAGAGTCTGTAAAAGTAAAATAGATAATAAATAACTTCGTTTCAACCTAGCACTTTTCAATTATGGAAATTTTCTGTTTTGAGGCCCAGGTATTACTGATTTTTGGATTTTTAGATGTCTAATTCATTTCCTTCATTTCAAGAACAATGTCCAAATTTTAAAATCAAGCAATTATTACATTTACCAGGTTCGTAAGGCACTTTAAAAATTTGTGTAATTGTTCTTGAAGGAATCTGAAACATAAAAGTCAGGGTCTGGCCAAAAGTAGCGGTCCCCTACCGACCCTTGAATTTTCTTAATTTAAGGGTTAATAGGGGGCGCTACCCTTCGGCCAGACCTTGACTTTTATGTTTAGGAGACCTTTAAGGACAATTACACAAATTTTCAAAGTGCCTCAAAAACCTATTCAAAATTGTTCACTAGCTCTTCTACTAGTCCGACAGCTGGTGAACAATTATAAGTAGGTTCTTGAGGCATTTTGAACATTAGTGTAATTGTCCTTAAAGGAACCCTTAACATAAAGTCATGGTCGCTACCCTTCAGCCAGACCTTGACTTTTATGTTTAGGGACCTTTAAGGCCAATTACACAAATTTTCAAAGTGCCACAAGAACCTACTCAAAATTGTTTACTAGCTCCCCTACTCGTCCGACAGCTGGTGAACAATTTTAAGTAGGATCTTGAGGCATTTTGAACATTTGTTTAATTGTCCTTAAAGAAACCCTTAACATAAAAGTCAAGACCGCTACCCTTCAGCCAGACCTTCACTTTCATGTTTAGGGGTCCTTCGAGGACAATTATGTAAATTTGTGCCTTAAGAACCTACTCAGAATTGTTCAGCAGCTCTCCTAATATAATTTTTTTAGACAATTTGGTAGTGTCACCAGAAACGAAATGCAAGTACTACTTTAATAAAAAAATACAATTTAAAATTCTCGATACGTTTTGGTACAGGTCCCAGAGTATAAGACTTGTACGACCTAAAAACTTTAAAAACTTTAAAAAAATGGAAATCTTTCAATATTTCGATAACTAATTGGCTTTAAAATATGTAAAATGATAAAAGATATGTAAAAACTAAGCAATATTAAGGTATTTTAAAAGAAAGATTTCTTTAATATAGGACATAATATCATCAAAAATAACAGAATAATTTGTTATAAGAGGTACATTTTTTATTTTCAAAAATAAGCAAATTGGTAAGTTCACTAATTTCAATATTTTCTGATATTACCTATGCAATAAGCACAGGTAACCAAGAAATGTTTAAATTGGTTTTAAAAGGCTACATAGTAATTATTATTTAATCATATAGAGGCTCTTTCTGTCCCCTGGGACTCCAAAGCGGTCCTATCTGGCAAATAATCAAAAAAAAAAAAAATGTAAGGGAGGAATACCTGTAAAATTAGAAAATTAAAAATATATATAAAATGTTAATAACCCTTTAAAAATACATTACCAAATTTTTAAAGCATAATTTTAAGTATTTCTCCTATTATAGAGGGTAAACCGTGATATATACGTGTATTATTCAAATTTTAAACGCGATTTTCGCAAAACCATGTTTTTCAAATTGGGGTACACGATAACTCAAAAAGTTATTGATCGATCTCTCTGAAATTTTGCACACGTCTTTTCTAATGAAATTATTTTCTCTATGAAGCTACAAATTTCCAAAAATAAAAAAAAATATTGAAGTAAGCAAAAACAATAGAAAAACTCGGCCCAAAATTCCATTTATTTTTTCCAAGTATTTTATACCACTTTTTCTTTTTTTTTTTGGCTTTATTTAGAAATTATGACATTAATAAACACACAAGATTTTGTTTTTTGTTTTCAAATCACTAGACCTGATGCTACAATGCTCGCCGATTATTAAGTCTCGCTGTGACCTTCCTGGAAGAATTTAGTGTAAATTCGCTATTTTAAATAATTAAAAAATATATAAATTATTTAAATGTTTGAATAAACCAAATGCCAATTTTAAAAAATATATATTGACTTATTAAAAAAATCATGAAAATCAAGCAAAATTTTAGCGTTTACAGGTATCTCCCCGCTTAATAAGTGAATCAGCTGCAACGAATATAAAACATATCTCCAATATTTTTTTTCTCTGTACTACCCTCCGTTAACGTATCTGTTGACGCACCCAGATTTAATTTAAAGTTTGCTCAACCCACGGTCACCTATCCATGACTAATGTTGCATTTTTTATCTGTGGACAGTCCACCAAGGCTTAAATCCTAAGTACTAACGTATCGTGGGGTCTTCTCTTATCTAGGCAGATAGAGTGGTTTAATGCGACAAATCCTTTTGGTACTTTTAATTATAAAAAAATAAACATATTTTTATTTATCAAATCACTTTATCGGTCTCCATTACAAGCAAAAACTCTTCTCGGCCCTCGAAATAGTTCGAAAAACGATGATGTTTCTCTTTTAGCATTATTGGGAAGCCATTGTTTTTGCGGCGATGGACATAAAGCACCGATTGTTATGGTAATATTTTCGAGATGGGAACTCTGACCCCTGCATTAATTTCGGTATTGTTTATATGCAAAGTGCTATAGTCTTTTTGTTTTTTTCTTTCTTTAAAAAATATCTGGTCGTAAAAGGTTTTTTACAAGGGATGTTAGAGGGTGTTAGGGATTAACGATATTTTGTACTTACTTTAAATCTTAGCGTTAAGTATATAAACTTAAATTTATTTTTAAAAATCTGCGATAGTTATAGTATCTTTAATCTAATTAGCATGTTATCTATCATAAACAAAAAAACAAACAGTTTTAATATACTAAAAATAAAAGTTTGGAAAGACGTAACGACTGAGACTAAACAAAATATTTGTTTACTCTTTACAGGTATCACAATAGGCTATGAAACCATTGAAAATAAGCTTTAAGTTGTGGTCATCCTAGCAGATAATAGTATAAAGAAGCATATTTCTCTATAATAGAAAGTAAAGTATGCATATTTATTGCAAAATATACGTATTAAAATTCAAATATTTTTGAAATTAATTCAGCGACTGGAACGCTCTTTGATTGGTTACAACTTTGGTGACGTCACTTGCAGGTAAATAAATGTTACAAGCTTTGAGTTGTGTGTTTTCAGGTGTTATTTTCGATCTTTAACTATCTAAATAACTGTTTCTTGGCCATTTTATATAAAAAATATATTTCAAGTAACATAATTATCCGTTTCGTATCTCAAAATTGACATAAATTTTGTGCAAGCCGTTGCAAAAACCTACCTGAGATAGACGCAATTATGATTGTGCGTTTCTTTAAAAATAACGCTGACTACTATGCTGCAGAACTCAAAAATGTAAAAACAGTTGTGTAAGTACTTCTAAAAAATTATTTATTTACGTGTTCATCATTCAGTATTTCTCAAAATCTTATTGTAGGTTATGTTTATGGAGTGTAGAAATATAAGGATTACCATCTCTTATGGGAGACGAATTGAAAAAGTGTCCATTTTGTATTTTGTGTAATTTATTATATTAGTTTCCATCCGCAATTCAATAATAATATCGTTAAGTATAAAAAGAAAAAGTACTAACTTGCTAGGTATTTAACTTCTAGAACAAACAAAATCATTTTAATCAAAAAGTTAGGTTATACCTTAAAGTGGTTATAAGTTATCTAAAGGTGATATTTTGTTGTATATAGATCGGTAGGTATTTAAGGCAGGATTTTTGTATACTTACATTAAAGATCTTCATACATAAAAACATTTGAATGCGATACAAAGCTGTTTGGATCTCTTCAAGCTAATTGTAACCACATTTTTCGCCTTTTAGGATTTGTTGAGACAGATATAAACAGTTTTTGTGGTGTTTTCAGAGAAGTATTGGTACATTGTGGCACTTCACACCATTTATATACCATTTTAGCCAATAAATTGAGAAATTATTAACAAAATGTACTGTAGTTGCACTCATTGTTAACTTGTTTACTTGCATATGACGTCACGCGAAACATATGTCGACGCCATTACCGAGACAGCGTTTTTAGCGCAAATTTTATAATTTAAACTTTAACATTGGGTTTTATTGAAAATACAGCAGTTTTTCCATAAACATAAAATGTATTGTGTTTGTTAGGTACCAAAGAATAATTTAACACGATTTTTCAAAATCGGTCAAATAACCTATTAATTACCTAGATATAGCTTTGTGCTGTGGTGCAGTAAAGTACAGCAAATCTGAATACTGACCAAAAATCTTTATGCAATAACACCGTTTTGATTCTAGTTTCGGAGTATAGAGAACTGAATATGCTCAGCTCTATTGATCCCCATGAATTGGCGAATCTCCTGAAAAAAAAAGAAAAACACTTAAAGAAAAAACAAAAAACAGAATACTTACCCGCGTTTCGGTGACAGATCTACCACTATTTTGTGGAATTCTGTATTTTTAATATACTGGGTAAGTTCTTTAAAACCTAACTCATAGACTATTTCTATTATTTCCTCGTAAACAGTTAGAGCATTAGTTGCAAAAGCAAAGTTGTTTGTAATAACCGATTAAGACAAATCGCAAAAAAATAATACAGCGTTGCCAGTTTTTGCAGCGAATTCAAAAAAGGTATTTTTTAGATGGCAACACCGCATTTTTTCATTACCGTTTAATAGATTTCAAAGTTCTCTTGTTGGAGTAGCCATTTTTGAATAATCCGGCGAAAATAATTTGGTTTTGGCCCATTTATTAAATAAGGAAAATTGGGAGAAAAATAAAACAAGCTAAGTAGTGGCAAAACCCACAAAATTTGACTTATTAGGTTATTAGGTTAGTTAAATTTTGTGTTATTTTTTGCCACTACTTATACCTGAAGTCCAAAATTTCTGTCAGTGACTCATTTAATACCGGCCACCCAACCGACAAAGCGGCTGAATAAAAATCTAACACTAGTAAATGATTTTTAAGCCTATGATATACTTTTCCGCTCAATTAACAGTGAACCGGCCAAAAGTTTCATCGCCACGTTGTCATAATTCGCAAGAATAAATCACCAGCCAGCGATCGCACTTAAAATATCACGCCAATATGTATTGAAATCATTATTATCGGGAAGACAATAAAAGTGGCAACACACATTCCTTAGTTTACAACTTGAAGAGACTTGAAAATAAGCGTATCGACAGGGTTTTCGTGCTGTTCGATGATTTTATTTAGTTATTATTGATTATGGACAGATTTTGTAAGTTTAAATTTTAATTGCTATACAGGGTATTTTCTAAATATTATAAATTTCTAATAATTGTAGTATATAGATATTGTTATGTGCCAATTTTATAATAGTTTATCTTACTTAGTGTATATAATTGTATATAAAGATTTAGTGTTGTTAAGTGCTTCTAATTCTGTAAACTAAGAGTATTAACCAACCTTTAACTAGTTATCCGCCTATAAAAAAAAACTCAGTTAACGTTAAAAGAACGAATAATGGTTAAAAATGTTTACCATGGGATTCGGGAACGAAATCCAGAACTAACCACTTTGGATGCTGCAGAGATATGTGCAACTTAAACAAAAGTTAATTCGCGTACGGTATTCAGAGTTTTAAAAGGCAAAAAAATCAATATTAGTAATTATGCGGATACTGGAAAATGCGATTTTTTCGCTATTTTTTGCACACTTTTTACTTTTCGATTGTTAAACATGAATCAGAGGCTGTTTTTTGGCTGCCTCTTATAGTATTTAAAAAATAATAATTGAATTGTTTAATTCCATTTTACGACATATTCCTTTAAATTCTGTCATTTGCACGAAAACATATTTAAAAAACTCATACTATGTTAATATTAAAAAAAACACTTAAAAAGTAAGGAAAAACCTTAATTTTCAATAAAAAGTAGGTAAAACGTTTACGTCCGAATTCAACTCGAAATTCTAAAAATGTTGACCTGTTACCAGGTTGTAATAGTTTTCTTTATGACATTTTTATAAGGTATGCGAACCTTGCTTCGCTCGACCCACAATGTTTGATCAAACATATTCTCGATATGGAAATCCTAAATATGGAACACGAAAGACCCGAAATAGTTATTGGATTCTACAAGCTGATGATCTCAGAGCTTTCGTGTTCCTTATATAGTGGATATTTTTGATGAAGCAATGCGTGTGAATATCGTATTTAATATTGAGATTGCAAGATCGGTGGTGAATTGGCAAGTCGGTGTAACTTGGATTGACTTTTACATCTTTTTTAATTTATGTTAAGACTAAAATTTTATTATTTTTTTCATGTAGCAAAATAAAATCAGAGAAGGTAAAATTAAAGTAAAAAATGTATTTTTTTTGAAAAACGTTGAAAAGTCGCCAAAAAACTCAAATTTGTGTTCTATGACCTCAAAATAGGAGGTGTGCAAAATTAAGCAAAAAAATTACATTTTTCATTAATCCCAATATTACCAAAATAATATAGGCTTGTTACTATTTAAAGGGTTGATGAAAATGTGAGAAAATAACTTTTACTTGTAAAAAATATTTTTATGTTTTGACGAACTTTTATCATTTATTTTCTAAAATGCATACGCCACTGGAATTGATTCCCCTGACCCCACACAACCCGGGGCACTCTAAAAGCGAGCGATGCGTCATTGACAGAAATTTTGGACTTGAAGTATAGCTTCTTTTATTTTTTCTCTTAATTTTCCTCATTTAATAAATAGGCCAAAACCAAATTAGTTTTGCCCGATTATTCAAAAATGGCTTCTCCAACAAAAAAATAGTATATGAAGTTTTTGTAGAGAACTTTTAAATCTATTAAACGGTAATAAAAAATGCGGTTTTGCCATTTGAAAAAATAACTTTTTTGAATTTGCTGCAAAAACTGGCAACGCTGTAAAAATATTTTTTGTGATTTTTTTTAATTGGGTTATTTCAAACAACTTTGCTTCTGGAACTAATGATCTGACTGTTCAAATAAAAGAAATAGCCTATGTCGAGTTTTAAAAAACTTACCCTGTATATTTGATGATCTTGTTTATATTGTATGTTTTGATTTAACTATTTGAGATCTAAAAGTGTTTTGTGTTTTAAAGGTGATACAAACTAAGAATAGGTATAAATTCATAACTATAAAGTAATTATAATTTGTTCTAAAAATAAGCAAAGTTGTTCCCCATGTATGTTTGACTGCACAATTCACCCCTTTGCGTATATGGGTTTTCTTTTAAATAGCTCTGGTATCTAATGCACCATTTTCTTAATCTCCGTCCACCAATCTCATCCCTATCCGACACTATTCATTCGGACAGTAATCTTCAAAAAAATATCGCAAAAATATTTCAATGCAACTTATTTTGGACTTTGGGATAATCTCACCATTGTACGCCGAAAGTAATCTTCTAACGTTTTTAGGGGAAACGTATGTATCATGAGTCCGTAGGGTAATGAGAATTTATTGGATTCGATTATAAGTTAATAGGATTACTTGCGCCGTTATGAGCAACGTGTCAATATGTGCTCTTAAGCCGGAGCTAATTATGAGTGGGGGTTGTTTTTGATTTATTCCGTGGAGAGTTAATAACGTGCTGCAATAAAAATAATAAACAATTTTAGTCACTTACATACGGGGTGTTATGAAAATGGTTTACAGGCGATAATTAATAATAAAATAAACATTTTTTTTTCATAATATTTGCATTTTTCATTATATGATACAGGGTGAAAATGTCAATACTTCAGGTACGTAGTCAGGGTCCAAAAGTAAACATAAAAGTCTATACAAATATGGATCCGCAAGACCTTCGTTTCAGAAATACAGGGTGTTAAAGTTTTTATTTAATTTTCCCATTTTTTAAATAAAATCTACCATAATGTAAATATTGGAGTAAAAATTGGTATCCGGGTTTTTTGGCATGACAAATTCGAACCTAATTTTAGTACGGTTCTTACTTGTAGGAAGCGCCACCTACACGTCTTTTTACTACAACTTTTAGTACGGCCCTATATTACATTTTTAAGTAAATTAAATAATTGTTTTGTCATTTTTACGTTAAAAAGGTATAGCTTGTTAAAAGTTGATATGAGCAGCCGTTTTCGAGGTATTTGGATTTAAAAAAATTAGGACGCATCTGATTTTATTATAGCAAAATTAAAAAAAAAATAAAACAAAATGTATAATTAAACAATATGTATATTCATTTTCAATAAAATTATTGTTTTTAAATTATGTTTATTAATTTATTTTTGTTTATTTATATATTTTATTAAAAAAAATAGAAAAAATATAATAATTTTAGTAACTTACATACTACCCGTCCACAATTCAAAGCGCCAATCTCGGATGAACATTTTTTGTCTTCGTCTCTTCCATGCCATCCACGCTGAAATCGCCTATTTCTCTCTAACAAAAAACGATTGTTGAACTGGCCGGGTCTAGTTCCAAGACAGATCATTATATGTTTTCCTATTTTCGTTTAGTTCGTGATGCAGTATTTTGAATGGACCCCAAATTTAGCGCTGTTCCAAATAATACGCTTTACCAAAAATCAAAGGTTCCCAATGCTTAAAAATATTAAAATATTATTTTTGTAGGAGACTGTACACAACACCTGAGGTCTTTTCGTTATTCAGTTATATTTTACACTATTTTATACTTTTTGGACCCACCTAGTCTTGAAATAAATTTTGCCATAAGGGCGATAACGTAAAAAAAGAATAAAATAGTGTACGCTATTTCTTAATAACAGACCTAGTAAACTTTTAAAAGTCAATATCTTTTTTACAAAACGATATTTTTTTTATTTTCTAATACTTCATTTATATTGCATTAATTTTTAAAAAATATCGTAGAAACCATTTTCGAGATATTCCGAAATAAATGCATGGCTTTCATACATAACAAATATCAACAATGTTAATTATGCACAATTTGATTGTTAATATCTCCTTTCACAGATGCTGAAAAAATTTCGCTTTTTTTCAGTTAAAATTTTACGTTTAAAACGAACAAACACAGCATTTATTTGGCAAAATTAAAAAAATGTTTTTATATTTGAAGTTTCCATGGTTAGCCTTTAATAAGCTTAAGTGTATGCTTAAATTCTTTAATGTTTTCCCACGCGCTACTCACATTGCTGCATTTACCACTCTAGAATCCAGTTTAATATCCCGGTATGTATTATTAAATCATAACAAAAAGCTAAAAATTTGTTAATGAAAATTGATTTCCCAGATTACTGCAATTTAGTTGTCAGAGTTAAAAAATAAATCCCTGAATTACATTAAAAGTTCCTTTAAAAAATATTTTGATTTTCAATCTCTAAATCACAATCTTTTTAAAGATCATTGTAAAAATGTTTGGTTTCTTTTAACAATAACTACACTCCAACTAACTTTGGAGTAGTACATGCTTTTCTGCTTTTTTGGATTAGTTGTATATTCTTGTTTCCGGTTTAATATTACTGGTTTCGTAACCTAACATTATCACACACAAAATGGTATCTTAATGTGATTTAAGTTTTAAAAATTCACCCTTTAGAAGGTAAAAATGTGAGATTTATTTACAATATCACTTTTAATTCTTAATTTAATAATGTGATAAGTTTGTCGTGTCATTACTAACCTATTGCTGTACGCTTCAAAGTTTTGAACTTTTTTTCTTTTCCTTATACCAAATTTAGTAATTTTGTTTCTTCATTAAGATTCGTTATCTTTATTGCCTAAATTCACTTTTTAAATTTATTAAATACTTTTTAACAATAACATTTTTTTGAAATATTTAAACCATTTTTTAATTTGCTTTCAGTGTTCAATTCCAACTCGCAGATATCACTTATGATAGTTTTTACCGAATGCGCTTTGCTAGGATATGAATTTTAATATCAAATTTTGCACCAAATATAAAGGTTTTTTATTTCCTAAAAATCTGTTAGTCTACCGAAAAAACTTGTCCACCGGAATTTACAAAAGATGGAAACTATAAATTAATATATATATATATATATATATATATATATATATATATATATATATATATATATATATATATATATATATATATATATAGGGTGCCAGGAATAGATCCCATGTAAATTTTGAAGTAGTCAAATATTGGCTCCCCTAATTATTTTAGAAAAAAATGCTATTAGGATTTATTGAAGAGCACAATAAGTTCCACTCAAAATGAAAATTTGAGCATTTTTCAACCAACCAGTAAAGAGTAAACTGCTTAAATACTTCTGCAACGTAGTATCTCATTATGCACCCTGTACTCTAGAAATCAATAATAAAAACACCATATCGATTTATCAGTGACAATTTAGATCATTAATTTATAATGTCATTGCCAAAACTGAACAATTTTATACGGGAATTTCAAAAAGAATCCTCGCATTTCATTTTAGTTTACAGCTAATTCCAACCCATGCACTCACAGTTACGCAAGACAATAAAACAAATTTGTCTACATTTAGAAATCAATTTATGACGAAAATATTAGGATTTAATCAAATGCTCAAATATTTCTCCATTAACTGCCAGACAATAACCCAAACGATTATAAAACTCATTTCTTACGTTGGCTAGTTGGTACATCGATATTCTGGCACATTCAGCGGAAATAGCATTCCTTAGCTGGTCTAAATTTTCATATTTTTATTGGTATAAAGCTTAGTTTTTAAATGTCCCCATAGAAAAAAATCGTTTGGCGAAAGATCCGGAGACCTGGCTGGCCAAGATATTGCGTGGTTCGGGCCTATGATGTTGTTATTAAATGCGTTGTTCAAGTATTCGCGCACAGCTCTGGTACTGTGTGCTGGGCAGCCATCCATTTGATACTAAATCTCTTGATTTTCACGAGCAAGGTTGTTCAAAGCAGGCAAAATTTGTTCCTCTAAAAGTTCCAGAAAGTACTCCGCATTTAAATTCGGTCAAGGAAAAATGGTCCAAGGATATGGTGGCCGAAAATTCCCGCCAAAACATTAATTTTTTGTGGATATTGAGTCCTTGTCTCAACAAATCGATTTTGGTTTTCGTTACTCCAGTACCGGCAATTTTGAATGTTGGGTTTGTTGTTCAATGTAAAAGTGCATTCGTCAGTAAAGCAAATATTTTGTAAAAAACCTTAGTGTTTGTCCTCTCCATCATCTCAAAGCAAAATTCCTGTCGTCGTATTTCGTCTCCGTCTCTTAATTCTTGGTGTCTTCGTACTTGTTAGCGTGGTATTTACATCTTTTTAAAATTCGAGATATTGTGGTGTGGTCTTGTCCAGTAATGTCCTCCAGTTGTCTCGTGCTAATGTTTCCTTCGGCCTCCTCTACACAAAGTATCACGTCTAAATCCCTCTCGTTTTGTATAATTTGTCTCTGATTTTCACGTCGATTTTCTTCACATTTGCAATTATTGATTACTGTGCCTGTAGTTTCAAATTTTTTTATCGTCCGTTCTATTGTCGATTTACTTGGTATTGGCCTATTGGGAAAATAGGCTGCAAACATGTTTGCTACTCTTCGATAACTATTTCCCTGATAAAACCATTTTATAATAGTGATTTTTTCTTGATTTGAGTAGTTCATTATTTAAAAATGATGTGACATTGATTTGACAACTTGAGAGTACCTAAGAGGTTAAATAATTTTTCTGGTATTTTATTATTTATTTTTATATTAGGGCGCGTAAGAAGATCGGAGATTCGTAACTTATTTTAGCATTTATCTCTTAGCTGGCAGACTGAGAAGAGCTGAAATTTGTACACTGGGTACAACTTTTCGTGCTCTTTAAAAAATCCTAATAATATTTTCTTCTAAAATAATTAGGGGAGCCAATATTGGACCACTTCAAAATTTACATGAGATTCCCTATGGCCCGCTCGACGGAGCAACACCCGGTATATATATATATATATATATATATATATATATATATATATATATATATATATATATATATATATATATATATATATATATATATATATGGTGTAAGTTTATTGATCCAATTAGAAACATTTAAAGGTTTCTATCTAAGGAAAAAAAATGCGAGACAATATTTTTGTGTCTCAAAAGTCTTTAGACGACGCCATTGAACAAAAAACTAACTGTAAATAAGAGGACGAAACGAAGGGGTCGCTAACGTCCGAAATTGTGTAAAAAGTTGTCGGTGTATATGGAAGGGCGGCGCATCATGTTCAGGGCAAAAAGGTCGTAAAAGCCGAAAAGCGTTGTTTGTGAACAGATTTCTGTCGGTAGGCTGAGGATATTATATTTTTTTATGTGGGTATAAGCTAGTTTGGCAGCCGAAGATTAAATGGAACGTGACAGGGTCGAAGTCAGCTTTATTATTAAATCTATTAGAGTCTAGCCGTATAATTGTTAAATTTATCTTAGCTTTTTTTAGAAAAGAGCTATTTGGTCACACAAAAAAAGCAGAAATATGTTTACACTTCTACGATATACTTTCTTATTCAAAATTTTGTGAAAAAGTTACAAGCATTTAAGTCTTAAAATTGAAATTTTCACGCGAAAACGATATTCACTTTCGACGCGCTAACCATACATAATCACAATGCCTGATCGACACAGGCACACCGCCCAAGTTTCAGTATTACATTTTGGATGAGAGTGGAGTGAGTCGAATACCAAGCAAACCAGTAAACATGTGTGACCAGTGTTTTTAAATTAAAATAAGTTTTTTTGGTGTCCATTTCGTCATGTTTGAACCTGAGAAAAAGTCGCTCATTTGTCTACTACCCTCTTGTGTCTCGTTTTTTTTTTCAATAAAAATTATATTATCTTAAAGGTGTTAGACTATGTTATGATTTTAATGCCAACAATATCTTGAACTTCCATTGTTTTTATTTTAAATTGGTAACAATGTTTTGGTTAGTTTGTATTTTAAACCATTTTCAAGTAATAACTACAAACTATTATACGACTGACATACTATTGGTTGTTCACAAAAACACGCGAAGCTTGATCGGTTCAATAATAGCAGCAAGATATTCAAAATGTCAATACCAGGCTTGCTCAATACATTTTGGTTCTTTTGCTACACTGCAGCTTTTAACTTTCTTTTCTTCCAGTGAGTTTCTTTATAAACAATTTTTAATTTAGACCACTGTAGGCGGTGTTGTTTTAACCATGCATGTTCCATGCATTCTCTAACCTCGACATTTTACCTCGTTCTGGCCTGAACACTGGACAATACCTGTACCAGAATTTTAATTACTTCAAAGGAACCAAACAATTTTTTTATGTTACCTAATTTTCCATAGATATCTGCAAAGAAAATTCAGTTTTATAACACTTATTATCTACTGGACTAATTTTTTTTATCTGATTCTTTTGCTCACGTAAAAAGCAGTACTATTTTGGATTCTAATTTAAAATATTGTTTTTATATTGCCTTATTTTTTGTCCTTTTGAATCTCTGGTCAAAAGAACAAGAAATAAATTTGGTATTCAAATTATTACTTTCTTTTATATCTTGATTTGTTTTCAAGTCAACAGTAAAGCGAAATGAAATATTCCAGAAAAAAATATTGCTAATTCATTACAATGTTTAAAAAAACATTGTTTTCAATTGCTATTAATTAAACAATGTTTTTATTTGATTCGAAAGTCGTTTTTTTTCGAATTTATAATCCCAAAATACAGTTTCTTTGGAATTCGGTAGCATCGAATTTTCGAAGTTTACCAAGATATCAGCAGAAGTTGCAGCTTTGGTTTTTTTTATCCCGCGATTGATTTTACAGCGTTACCTCCAAGGGACTTCAAACTACAGTGGTTGTTATCCAAAATTCTCGAGGGTCATATGTATTTAAAGGTAACACTGGTCATTTTTTTTTGTGAGATGGACGAAATGAGGTGATTATTATATAAAACTTACCGAAAAAGTCGACCTTATATTGTTTTATCATCCATAGTTTTTTTGCTATAAGACTTTTTTTTAAGTATAACAATAGATGTTTTTTATTACTATTCTAAATGTACCTCAAAATGTTCTCGATGTTTGACGGAGATATTTCGTTTCTGGAGTATCCATTAACCTTGCATACCTCTTTTGTTGTTTAAAAGATAATTTAAATGACCCAAATTGTTAAGCAATTAAATGAAATCCTATAGAGTAACTTATGTTAACAATACCAATAAACACCAACTTTTAGTGAAAGGTTGGGTATCATGGAATTGTGCGTACAATATGGCCAGCATTAAATAAAACAAAATCCCTAATATTTTTAATTACGTAAAAGTAGAACGAAAGAACTTTATTGCTCTGTACAGGCAAGTGCTTTTCTACTGGGCGGTAATTTGTGATTATTGATAAACACATTTATTTTAATTGCAAGAACAAATCAAGCTTTAAGGCAAACGCTACAAAATGCCATAAAATAAAAAACAAATATGCGTATAGATTGTGTGGCTGAATGCGACATACTTTGATTAAACTCGATTAGCTTAATGGTACATTAAAGTAAAATATAAATTGTTATGCAATTAAAGAAAAATATTGTGATTGGGTTGTATATGAGTATATCTAGGTCAAAATAAATAAAGTCTGCCAAATCAGAGTAATCAATTTTAAGTGCGTATCTAGCGATGTGGATCATTTAATTCACTGGTAAAAAAAATAGGAAGGAAGGATATTTTTTTATCTTTGGACAGTACACGAAGGCTGACGCCTAAGTACGTACGTACCGTGGGTGTCTTAAGAGTGGCGAGAGGAAGTTTGTTCACATGAAACCTAAATATTTGGAGACTGGGAGAAGGAAAAACTTGCTGCGGGTAGCAGGTTCTAAAGTCTGGACACCCTGGGGATAAAAAACGAAGAAAGCGGGAAGTTTGGAGTCTCTCTAGTTAAACTGTAAAAAGATGCATAGAAGTTGCACTACGTGTTGCTCTGTTGGAAGAGGGGAAATTATACTGGCCAACTATTGTCAGCAAAATTGTGAATGCGATTGATTGTGGAAGAGAGAAGATAGTTAATGTGTAGAAGAAACAGAGTGGGTGCCCGTATTAAGCCCTGGGGCACCCCAGTATAAACCTGGTAAAAACTGGAAGAATGACCATTTATAGTAACTGATATACGTCGATTTGAAAGGAAACTGGAGAGCCATGAGCAAAGCTTAGTTGGAAGATCGTAAGAAGGAAGTTTGTTAAGAAGCCCGTCATGCCAGACCTAATCGAAAGCTTTGGATATGTCAAGAGCAACGATCTGGGATTCACCAAGAAACTCAAAGGACTTGTTCTAGTCGTGTGAAACAAAGGAAAGAAGATCAGCTGTGGATCTTCTGTGACGGAATCCATACTGTCTGTCATGTAAGATCTTGTGTTTTCCAGATACTTCAAGATTTGGAAGTTCATTAATTTTTCCATTACTTTGCAGACAACAGATAAAAGAGATATTAGTCTATAGTTAGAAGGGTGAGTTTTGCATCCTTTTTTTGGGGACAGGTTGCACTTGTGCAGCTTTCTAGTTCTCAGGGAAAATGCCCGTATCGTAAGATATTTGAAAGAGGCGAGTTAGGATGGGTGCAAGCTCGGGAGCATTATTTAAGACGATTGCTGGTAGGCTATTCAGCCCAGACGATTTTTTAGTATTAAGAGAAAAAAGAATACGCTTAATCAGTTTGAGTTTATAAATGATATCGGGCATTTTATGAGGAGCAGGGGCAAATGTTGGAAGAGGAAGAATAATAGGAGGATCAAGGTTATTTACTATTTTAAAAATAAAATGCGGCATAACTATGTACTTTTTTAGTGGGCGTTATCAAAATTTTGAAATAAAAAATTATATCAACGTTTCATTTTCCACTCTATTAGCAACTTAGTTCTAAAGTACTAAAATTTCTTAATATAATTAGTATCTATTATGTTCTTTATGTTTTCGTAGAACTTAGTTCTCCTTTTCCACTCTAATCCGGAACAGCAATTGGATTCCTATTTGCAAATTAAGGGCTATTGTTATTTTAAACGTTTTATGCGACGATAAAATTTTACTGCTAGAGTGCTTTCTTATAAATGTGTTTTCTAATCTTACTAATAAGCTTAATTTCGAAACACATTTAAAGAAAATGATTTAACGCTTTTTTGAATAGGAAAAAGCTTATACTGTTTTACTATAAATAATCTAATTATTTAACTTTATTTTTTATTATTAGCAGTTTGCTCAGTTAAATACTCCAAAAAATTTAGATAATTGTAAAAAGTGGTATGGTAGTTTACATGGTCACCCAACGAGTACTAAATAGGTTTTGGGTCGTATTAAAAAAAATCCCTCATTTATTAAAAAATGCCACATTTTTTGTTTGATTTCCGGTTCCTTTTTAATTGTTAAGGACTCTATGGAAGATACAAGGCTATTTCACAAAGGTACAAGTATGACCCTTTTTAGTCCTAGTTAGATGACCCAGTATAAGAAGTCTGTTTTACTGATCTGTCTGTATTAATGAATTTTATTACCACAGACAGATCAGTAAAAATTTAAATAGTACTGTAGGAGGCTAATATTATTGGACACGAACTTGGCCCTTATTTTAAGTGTATTTGGTATGATCTCAATTCTTACGAAGGAAATAAAATCCTGCTGGTAATTAATGTTTGAGACAGGGGCCGTTTAAAAACAACGTCACGGTAAATTTTACCATTTTTGATCCCCTCTCTCTTTCCCCCTTAGTCAAACTCTTTGCGATTCCCCTATAAATATTACGTCACTAAAACTGGACCACCTCCTAAAAATACTTGGTTCAGCAAAGGCACCGGTTGCATCCAACCACACTACTAGAGCCGGTGCCAAAACAAACATAAGTAAGTTTTATAAATAAAAATAAGGCAATGAGCAAGTGACTAAGTCACCAGTCAGTAGTAAAATGGGAGATTTTTAAAATCAAATATCTCAGAAACTACTTGACATAACTTTCCTAATTTGTCACAGGTAATTAAAATACTTATTTAAAACATACCAAATCTTATACCTTTATGCGAAAGGGTAACGAAGTTATAATAGGGGTAAAAATATGTTGAAACATTTCGTATAATAAACACACAGCGTCTGTCAGGCCGGAACTTGAGCCTGATACACTGCCGTGCGTCATAATTTTGGAAAATCTTACAGTAAGGAAAAAGCTAATATTATTTTTAATTAGGTGATACAAAAATTGCAATTTTGCCCAACGAAAAGTATTGAAGAGTGCTCGTAACGTATTTTTTTTGGTATCTAGAATATTGATACAAAACAAAAATACATTTTAAGAAAATTCGTACAAAAATTATAAATAGTCAGAACTGTCGGTAATTGAATTAAAATAATTAAAAAATCGTATTCAATTACTTTTAAAGTAATTAAATTACTCCTAAAGTAATTCAATTACTTAGAAATTAATTTAATTACCTAATAAATAATTGAATTATCACTAAAAATTAAATTACCTTTCTTTATGGAAAAACTGCCAGAAAGAGCATCGCCGTTTTAGTATTTTCGATTAATGCTTACCGCCACAGTTTTTATACTTTTTTGTGGCAAAATCTGTCGATGTTTGGAGTAGGACAAAAAGAAATTTTAATTTTATTTATTTAATGTTGAACTTGCCGAGAAAGCAGTTTGAATAGTGTTAAATATTTTATTTGTTTAGTGTATCGTGTTTAATATATGTGGTAATTTAAATAGAGTAATTATTGCTGAAATATTCAATTACTTTTAGTTTTAATTGGTAAATCAATTACTTTTAACAAACATGCTTAAGGGGGCCAACTTTATGAAAAGTCAATGCAGGACATAAGACGACGACAACAGGGGAAGGGGTGAGCTAGAAGAAGTAAAATTAATGAAAATTGGGTAATAGTAAATCAATATTTAGTTGTTTAAAATCGTATTTTTTTCATTGAATGACATTTTTTAACTCTTGTTAAGTATATCAAAAAAGTTTTGACAGCCATATTTAGTTTTAACATAAGCATTGCACATAACGTTATTTGATGATTTTTCGATCTCCATAAGGCATTCATCAACGAAAATACTCGTTCTGTAGGATACGCTTTATCCATAAATTAATTAATTTATCGACATGCGGGAACATGCGAGACGCAAGAGACATATTGCGGGACAATTTTATTAAATATTGGAATGCGGGATTACAACCGCCAATACAGGACAGTCCCGCAGAATGCGGGACGGTGGGCCGCCTTAAAAAACATGCTAGAAATTGGTAATCGTAATATACTACTACTAGGAAGAGTAATTGGCAATTGTAATCAAATTACTTTTTTAAAGTAATTGTGACAGCTCTGTAAATAGCATACCTAACTTGTAAAAGTGTATATTATTTTTAAAATTGGAATGTAATTTACACAAAAATACTAAAGCACAAGATTCAAATAGTCATCAGTATCATTTAAACTGATCATAGTCACAAGTAGTTAATATAAGAGAAAAACATTTAGCAAGTGTAGATATCTAATAAAGAAAGTACTAAAGCCGTGCAATTTTTTGATACAGCTGCAATTAAGCGTCTTTATTGACACCATTCACAGAAACTATTTTTATTTTCATTTGTCAGCCCTTGCCGCATGTGTCTGTGTACCGTGTTACTTTAATATTAGATCCAATAAACGCCGGACACAAACAAACTGACACAAGTACAACAACTAACGAAAGGCCAACACCCTACGGTATACAGGGAAGGGTCAAAATCCAAATAAATAACTGTCAATTTGTCGACTTTCTCCCGACCGCTTTCATTGTTCAAATATTATCGCTACGGGAGTGTATATATCTCGCAAATACCGAGCACGTACCGGTACAGTTAATTTTCTTTTCTCCCTAAAGTTACCCCATCCCTTTTTTCTGTCGGAGCGGCCCTTTTTCGAACGTATAGTTTTCGTTTCCTGGCGGATTTGTCGGAGCGAAAAGTACGTTTCCGATTATCTGCAAATATGGCAAATACACGGGCGGTGCACATCAAAAGTGGATTTTTAAAATAAAAAGTTTTAAATCGGGTTACCCAGTGGCGCAGCAAGGATTGCGTTTTGGAAGAGAGTTGTTAATGGAGAAAAATACAGTATAAAAAAGTAGAACAGAGCCCAATTAAAAAAGCTTTATTTCTTTTAACGCTAAATATAAAGCTGGCTATTTTGTTTTATCTCTGTGACAACTCACGGAGGATTTGCATATACATATATACTATATATACTAGACATATACATGTACCAGAGTACCGTGAGTGCCGGGTTTTCCGATGTTTAACCCATCTTTTTTGCCCCAGTTTCGTCAACGCTGCCCAAGCACTGAAACATGCAAATATTGCATTTCACAGCACCATTTAGACAACGCGGTAGTGCCACCACGGACGTTATTTTAAATAACTACTACCTAAACAATGGAGGGTGGCTATGGACGGTGAGCGATAATATAATATACACCGTGTTCAAAAGTAAGTCGACACTATTGCTAACTTTTTTATTGTAAGAGATACAAGTTAGGTTAAATTAGTCATAAGTCATAGTCATAAAAAACAAATGAACATCAGATTTATAAGTTATTCACACAAATATACTTTTTTTAAATGCAACACTCTGTATTTGTTACGTTAATTCGATATATTATGTAATTTTCTTTAATATTAGTTATTAACATTTTTTTCCTAAGATGATAAATAGCAGAGTTATTTCAATTTAAATACATTTTCCGTAAGTGGACGCAGGTAGCCATGGAATTTTTAAAACGCGTTCTTGTACAAATTATATCGTAGTACGCTATGACAGAAACCAAATTTAAATAAAGTCCGCCATAAGGGATATAATTTGACAAACCTTCTAATTACTTGGGTAAAAAAAACATCGTAGTTTCAGTTTTTTTAAATAATAACACATAACTAAGTAACATTAAGAAACATTATCGCTAATAGCATTATCCAAAAAATCCTCCAACACATTTCTTAGTGACTTTAGATATTGTTTGCCTGTTAAAGTCCTTTATAAGACACAGGTCCAACAATTTTTGATGCAATGGGGCAGCAACATACGTTTAAGCAAAAACATATTTGTGGATTGAAAGGATGAAGGCGCAGGAGATTGCAATGATCCAATAATGTTGGTTCTTTCGGTTAAACATTCCCCTATTACTAAAATTGGTATCATTGCTTCAAAGAATTATTCGTAAAAAGTTTGGATTTTCTAAAGCAGCATTTACAAACCATTGGCATATACGCCTTTTGTAATCACCTGGCAACAAAGTTTGTGTGGGTCTGTATTTGTGGGGTACATAATTATGTTTTTTTTTTTATTTTAATAATGGTTCCTTAGCATAGATTAAGATCTGACCTACAGTCTCTTGTGAAATTTTTACGATAAACTTTAAAATATGCCAAAACATTAATTTCTGTTTGTTGATTAATTATAAAGGTTTTCTAATTTCTACGCTTAAGAAACACTTTTGCTTGATTGAAACTTTCGATAAAGGATTAAAAAATATCTTCTGTTTGGCATATTTCTTTCGGGAAATAGTTTCACTTTAAATCCTGATGCTATTTTTTTTTTGGCAAACTATATAATTCTATCATATCAAACTTCTCCAAATGACAACATCTTAAACAACAGTAGCATAAATGAACTGTTGCCTTATGATTTACTAGTTGTTACTAAACCATCTTGGCGGATACACATGTTATCTGTTGTTTTTTTTATTTTTGTCATAGCATACTACGATAATTTGTACAAAAAAATCATTTTTAAGAATTCCATGGCTGCCTACGTCCAGTTATGGAAAAATACACATTTAAATTGAGATAACTCCGCATTTCTCATTTTAGGAAAAAAGTGTAAATAACTAGTTATATAGAAAATTAAATTATTTTTCGTATTAACGTAACAAATATAGGGTGATGCATTTAAAAAAAGTATATTTTTGTGAATGTATATGGCGGTTGTATATTTTTTTTATTGTAGGATGTAGGACTTATTGTCGGTATTTGGGATAAATTCTAAAACATGATTGTCAATTGTGTTTTATATTCTTTAATCTTAGAGGACGTTAAAAATGCATTTAGCTTGCTAGTTAAAAGGATTTAGTACTAATGCGGGGATTGCGGATAAACATTTATTAAACAGATTTTTTTATTTGTGTATGCATTACTAATCATCTTTGTTACTGTTGGAATTTATTAGGTTACAGACAATAATTACGGCTTATTTTATATTTGAATAAATTAGATACAACGTAACTAGGGCATTCAATCCCGGAAGGAATTTGCAATCCCGGGATTTCGGGATGATCAATTTTAAATCCCGGGATCCCGGGATTGATTCCGGATTCCACCAAAATTAATTATGTGAAAATATTTTTTCCTATTAATAGCTAAGTAACACCTTTCAAAAAATTTTTATTTTAGATAACAACATAACATAACATAACTTAATACAAAATGAAAACGTCTTATCTTATCCTAGTTTAAAGGAACAAAAAATTATTAAAATTTAGAAAGAAATTTTCAGAAAAAAACGTTTAAAATCAAATTTGTTTTTTACAAAAATGTCTTAAGAAGACAGTTGATCTAGTGTGTTGTCACTTAAACTAGACCTTATTTTTTGCTAATTACTAGCTATTGAAAAGGTCCTTTCGGTTCGACGCTGGTAGGAGGAATCGTCTTAACATATCATATGCCAATCAAATAAAAACCTCGTTCAGAACTTTTCAAAGAATTCCATTTCCTGGAATATAGTTTGTGATATGTTCATATTATAATATTTCTCTTGAGGTTTTGAACATGTACTTTTTTCCAGAGCATCTCTCAATTTTTTTTTTAAGCGCCCTTTTTCCACATCCTTTTTTTTTTTTTAATTAAATCGGCAAGGGGCACGTCATCTTCATCTTCATTCCTTCTTTAAACAAATCTACATTTTCCACTCTTGGAGATGAACCAGGAGTTTACATATTTTTTTAGTATTTTGGATATTTCTTGTTCAATTTTCTTCTTGTTGGGTACTATAAAAAGTTCATCTGTCTGTTTTTTGTCGGCGGTGTTATATCCTGGATTGAAGATAAAACGTCCGACGTTGCCTAATCCTTGTTCTTAGTTGTATTTTAACTGTGTATTGGAGATTTTTTTATCTTAGATAGCATAAATTTTAGGACAATATCTGCTTTAAATAAATTCTATCTCTTTCAGACAATGCCTCAACGGTTGTTTTTACAGGATCTAATATTTGGACTATTTCTTTATTATGTTGAATTCTGATTCGGTTAAAAAGAGTTCAGGCGCCAAATTACGTCAAAACACTTTTGTAAATATAAAAAAATATAATAAGAAAAATTAACCGAAAATCCCGGGACCAGTGGACGCAATCCCGATTTCGGGGCTGAAAAAAATTTGGCGGGATCCCGGGATCCCGGGAACCGAGATCCCGGGATTGAATGCCCTAAACGTAACCTCCTTCCCAGTCAAATGTAATTGTATTTCCACCTTCATTTAAACCGTTGTTATCAAATAAAACAACTCTTTCCAGGAAAACTTGAACACGAATTGTGAAACACTTTGTGTAAGCATTTAGCTTACCTTTTCTTATTTCTAGATATCTCTAGCTGCAAGCAAAAAAGCAAAAAAAATTATTATTCCCGCTTGCCATATCGAAATAATTATAAAACGGTCTAAAAAAATATTTATGAATTTAGAGATCTTAATTGGAAATCTCTTCAAAGCTTTGTCTGAAAAGACAATCCCGTTTTAATTTGGAATTATGCCTGAGGATACGTTAAATGAAATTAGGATATTGTTTTGAATTATTTCTCTGTAATTTTAAGTTGAAATAAGAGAGGGTAAGGAAGGAACAGTGTTTCCTTTTTTGTCCTTATAAATTGCATTTAATTTTGTTATTGTTTTTACAAAAGAGTTGTTCTTTTAAGGAATAATATTTCAATTAATTTAAAAAAATATGCATTTTTAATATATTTTGTAAATAAAATATACATTAACACACTTAAAATGTGTTTATGTACGATTATATTATACACCTTTTTAGGGTAAAATAAAATAGATCTTTATTTTACACTTTTTTATGATATCCAACATTGCGTAAGTATATATATTTTTTAGATCTTCACCATTTACTTACGCAACCTTACACTTAAATAATCATACCTAATTAGTATTTTAAATAGTAATTATTGATATTTATAACGCAATTATAGTTTTTTGATATGGTTATACTGTAAATTTCATTATGTTTTTTTTATTGCAGTATTATTGATGTCATTTGATACAAAAGACTACTAGGGTCCTCGTCCAAAATTTTTTCAGCAACGACAATCTTGGTCAGCTCACAATCTTTAATATACCCTTCTGCTACCGTAAAGAATCGCCATATTTCGTGCTTTTCAATCACCTTCATATTTGGTCCTGTGTTAGCCAATACCATGATACAAAATAGTGGTTTGCTTTGCCTAGATACTTGGCAACAATTTTGTGTATTCCTACGGATTAGTTTTGGTTACATTTTTCTTTGATATAGTTTTTTAAATCTGTTATTTTGCATTGTTATTTATAACGTTTAATTTAAACCTTAGAAACATGGCATATTAACATCTTTAGAAATATTTGAGAAGATTGAAACTATTCGCTTGTTCAATGTATATTTTACAAACTGCCAACAAAAGACCTTCTGACTTATGAATTTTCCAACCCAATTGAGCAATACTGTGCTTGTCTCGAGGGGTTGCAATCAATGTTAGAATCACCTGGCCAGATTTAAAACAAATAACTATATTCCCTAATATTATTTTTAATATCAACTGGGCCAACTGTTTTAAGATTTCCTGAAAATTTGTTCTCGGCAAGTGTTACTGATGTCTAATTTTATTTTTACTTTAAAATTGTGATGTTCTACTACCACTACTACCAAAATATCATTTTTAAACTACATATTTTATTAAGTGCTATTGTATACCTTTGCAGTATTGAACATGGAGTTCTAACCACACACAACAGAAGGCGATGTTTGCTTGTCGCCCATTCAATTTGTATCTGCACTTCTCATTGCCCAACTTTACGAACCTAATTAGAATCAGTGTTTTAATATAGTAAAGACCGTTCTGGTGAAGAAAACCAAAAACTCGTCTCTTTTGAATTTCTCATGACGAGGGTACTTTTTCCGTGAACTAAAAAGCCTCAAAATGCAACCTATTCTCAAAACTAAAACAATTTTTTTAAATAGACCTGTATCTTTTCTTTCAGATATTTGCAAGGTTATGGAAAAAACATTAATTATCAACTTTTAACGCAAAATCATATAAGATACAAATTCCGTGACAAGACATCCTCAGCAGATCTTTGAAGTTAAACAAATCCTTTACAAATTCCAGACTGTTGCTCTTAACATATCTAAGAATTTTGACAGGTCTGACATGATGCGGACCTACACAACTTTTCTTTCTATGGTCTTTCACGTTAACTTTTTCCCTTACTATCCAGTTTTTTGAATTGACTTACATCATTTATTGTAGATGGTCAGTCTTCTAGTTTTTAGCCAATTAAAGCTGAGTTATTCCAGGGCTCCGTACTGGCAGCAACTTTTTTTCCTTGACATGTCGGTACAAACTTTTACTTTCTACGATTAACCCCTCTTATAGTTTTATGACAATAGTATCCGTAATTCTAATATTAAGTTTCTTAATCTAGTCTTCAAGCCTAATTTACCGGAATAACGCTTATTTTTTTAGAAAAAAGGAACAATTTTGTAAAATTTATTATCTGACGATAAAATTTCATTAAATTTTTTTAATTAAGCTTATAAAACTTAGAGTTTTTCCTGGGAAGGGAGGGGTACTAAAAAAATCTTTTTTATTATATATACCTGAAAATACTACATTTTCAACTGTGTATAAAATACAGTAAATAGGACATTTTCAGAACAGCGCACGGAATTTTTTTTCCCGATCCCTCTTTCCGTGCGCTTATACAAAAATCCATCTATGGAAACTGTTCATAACAACGGTTTTATTTATTAATGACATATTTTATTTTCTGTCCGTGCAATTTATGCCATTTTCAAAAAATGAATTCAGATTTGGAAGAAAATCCGGATATTCCCGATATTATATTTCAACAAGCGCAGAGGTGCAGGTGCAGATTTATTACCAGTGAAATCCAGGTTGAGATATGAACATGAATATCACATTTTTACCGAATGACGGACTCAGAAAAGAATTAAAATTGTGAGTGACGATATTCTCTTAGTTTATTTTTCTGAAAAAGCCAAATCTATGAAGTCCTTCACCTTATGGAGTCGATTCTCCATGTTAAAGAGTTGTTTGGCAATAAAAGAAAATACTCACAACCAATATCCAAAAACTATCGCCTTTTTGAAACGACAAGCTGTGGGATATGTACCGAAGAAATCCAAGGTTCTTACATTAGAGCAAGTAACCAAATTTTTATGTGAAGCTTCAGATGGAGAATATCTACTAGCAAAAGTAATTTTAGTGTTTGGCATCTTTGGCGCATGCCTCCTGAGATGATTTAATACGTTTGAGTTAAGACGATGTGGAAGATACTGGGTGTTTCCTTATCGTGTTCTTACGAGATGATAAAACCCACAGGTCAAGAAGTTTTACCATTACCAATTAAAATTGCAAATTCAATCCCTGTACACTTTACCGTAAATACGCAGATCTCCGCCCTAAAAATATGGAGAGTAGAAGATTATTTGTTGTATACCCGAACCAAAGATGTTACGCTCAACATGTTGGGTGCCATACTAAAAAATCACGAAGAATATACCGGACATGGGCTAAGGCGTTCTTCGGCTACCTTGTTGGTAGAAAGCGGCGGTGATTTGCTCACTTTGAAAAGACATGGATGATGGCTTTCTTCCAATGTAGCAGAAGGATACATAAAGAAGTCCATACAAAGAAAAATTGAAGTATCCCAAAAGTTGTTTAGGCCTCTTTAACAGTCAATCAAGAGAACCAAAACATACACGAACACTCCGCTTCAACATCTTTAGTTCAACAAAAAGAAATACAAAAGGGATTGAGCTTTAACAATAATACGAATTGTAAAATAAATATAACCATTAATCATAACGGTACCGTCCAAAATTAATTTTCTTAGATTTAATTAGCTTGTATTTTTTTTTTTTGTTAATTTGTTTTACTGTTTTAAAAATAAAAATAAATAATCGCCATTTTCTTAAATCATTTTTTGCGATGTTTTTTGTTTATGTTGTTTTCAGGTACCTAAGTATAATAAACAATATCGTTCATTACTCGTCCAAAAATGGATTTTTCCGTTCTTGCATGATTCCGTGTTCGGCTGCCCTACAAAGAATTTGTTACGCCCCACGGAAAAATCGTCATTTTACTGGTAATGAAATATACTATTTCCGCAAATTTTGAAAAATTTTCATTACCAAAGTGTTCCCCTTGTGGCCAATAACATCTAGAATATATTCGGTGTGGGTTTCATTTCTCACTCTTTGGATTAAAAAAAAAATTGAAAATCCTAAAGCTGCCTCTGACTGTAGTGCTCGATTCAATTATTACGGATGTTTTTAACAAAAAAGAATCTTTAAATCGTATGGCTTTTCTATCCAGTAAAATATTGTAGTAATTTTCAGAAACAACCACTATAAGAAAGTAGAAACTAATGTTTTACTTTCCAAAAATCAGGTCAGTTCTAACAAAAACGTAAATGGACAGGTGGCATATTTCTCGGAAGCACTAAAACATTTTACACTAATCTAAACTTATTACCAAAACCATTAGTTATGTCAGTTTAAACAGAAAAATAAAAACGAAATACATCGGAAAAATGAAAATAGGTTAAGCGCTACAAGCTGATATTTCTCAATTTCGAAAACAATGCCTGAAACAAGTTCCCCGCGTTATTTACAACGATAAATATTTAATGCAAAAATATACCTATCGGCAAAAAGGCAAGGCTAATGGCTGTGCTATGAATATCGGACATTTGTTAATTATTGTTTATAACACAATATCTTTAAAACTGTAATAATTTTAACCACATGTCAAACAGATTACTGCAAATATAAATATAAACTAATAAAATCAATCTATAATAGTAAACTTAAAAGGAATTTATAAACTTTGCGCGATATCGTAAATCCTGAAGTAAATAATTGACAAAGTGGGTTATTACTTGTTAATGAAAATTTATAACTACAAAAATGTCGTTTTAACGTAAGGTAATAATTTAAATAATAAAGCTGTTTAAATGTCGCTTTCAAAGGCACCGCCTGGTTATTCTAATTTTCATTTTTATCTGTTAACAAAATCGACGACATCTAAATTAAAACATTACTATAAATGGTACTACTAACTGAAAAGCATTTTGTATCATTATTTTGTCGTTATAACTACCTGAACTATAGGATTTATTGCATTCCGGATTTTTTGAACTTAAATAAATTAATAATAGAAAGATATTAAATAACTCCAAAATATAAATGTATTATATACTTTTATATATATATATATATATATATATATATATATATATATATATATATATATATATATATATATATATATATATATAACAGGGTGTAAAAAATCGGGGAAAATTGCAAATATCTTCCAAGCCGCTCTTAATTTTTCGACGAAAATTTAGCTGGCAATAAATTTTAAAAAAAAGGGGTCAGATAAATGTAATTTCACTTTTTTCCCAAATATACAGGGGGAAACCAAAAAAAATATCAACTTAGGTTTTTTTAAGGAAATCCCTGTATATTTTTTTTTATTCGAAAGATCCTTTTTCCAAAAATTTAATGGTATACAGTTTTTTTTGTTTATCTGTCAAACTGATCACGCATTTTTTTTCTAATTTTGATTTTTAAGTGATCAATGTTTTCCCCCGGGCCATACAGGTACTTATCTGTTAATGTCAGTTGACTTAAATAACATTTTGTGTCAAATTTCTAATTACAACAGTAGCATTTTAATTAGTAGAACGATGGCTTTAACTGAAAAAAAAAAAATTTAGATACTTATGATGATTGGATACGGTGATCGCAAGAGATCGCAACCAGAAGTGTGTGATTTATTTAATCATATTTATCCGAATCGACCCGCAATTACTCAATCGTTTGTAAGTAAATTGCTTAAGAAATTTAACGAAACGGGAAAAGTAAAAAAACCCCGACCCAAATCAGGCCGACCGAGAACAGCTACTGGTGGTGATACGGCAATAGATATTTTACTGCATGTTCAAGAGAACCCCCCCAATCGCTTCGCCAATATGGACTGGATCATAATGTTACTTACCAATCTATCAAATATTTATTTGGAAGTAAAAAAAAGTCCGTTTAAGATTCTTTGGTTTTTTTCTAACTTACAGAGGATGATTTCGATAGACGTGCAGAGTTCTGCGAAATTATGATGGAGAGGGGGCAATGCTGAGCAAATTTTTTCAAAATATTCTTTTTTCTGATGAAGCTACGTTTATGCTTCATGGTATTGTCAACAGACATAACTGTAGATATTGGTCTACAGTCAACCCCCCCTGGATGGCCGAAGCACACACGCAAAGACCAAAAAAGTAAAGTCTGGGCAGGTATCATAGGTCATAATATTATCGGACCAATTTTTATTGCGGGGGGAAACTTACATTAGAACTTTATTTGGAATTATTGCGTGAAAAAGTCATTCCACAGTTAGAAATCCTATATCCAAATAGAAGAGACATTTGGTTCCAACAAGATGGTGCTCCCCCCCATTTTGGTTTGCAGGTGGGGGTTCCTGAACCCCGAATTTCCCCAAACGGGGGATAGGGAGAAGGGGCGCTTTTTTTTTTATATATATATATATATATATATATATATATATATATATATATATATATATATATATATATATATATATATATATATATATATATATATATATATATATATATATATATATATATATATATATATATATAAAAAAAACGGGGTTTTAAAAAAAAAAGTGGGGAATATTGCAAATATTTCCCCAAGCCGCTCTTAATTTTTCGACGAAAATTTAGCTAACAAATTTTTTAAAAAAGGCGTCAGATAAATGTAATTTCATTTCCCCAAAGTATAGGGGGAAAGCCAAAAAGTAGTATCAACTTAGGTTTTTAAATGGAAATCCCTGTATATTTTTATGTATTCGAATAGATCTTTTCAAGCCAATTTCAATGGTATACTTTTTTATGTGTTTATCTGTCAAACTGATCACGCATTTGATTTCTAATTTTTTTTTTTTAAGTGATCAATGTTTTCCGGCCTATAGGGGTACTTATCTTTTAATGTCAGTTGACTTAAATAACATTTTGTGTCAAATTTCAATTTTTAACCCCAGTAGCATTTTAATTTTGGTAGAAGGGGGCTTTAACTGAAAAAAGAAAATTGAGATACTTATGAGATTGGATACGGTGATCGCAAGAGATCGCAACCAGAAGTGTGGGGATTTATTTAATCATATTTATCCGAATCGCCCGGGGCAATTACTCAATCGTTTGTAAGTAAATTTGGGGCAAGAAATTTAACGGAAACGGGAAGTGTAAATCACAGACCCAAATCAGGCCGACCGAGAACAGCTACTGGTGGTGATGGGGGGAAAAGATATTTTACTGCATGTTCAAGAAAACCCCCAATTAATCGCTTCCCAAAATTATGGACTGGATCATAATGTTTACTTACCAATCTATCAAATATTTATTTGGGAAAAAAATTGTCCGTTTAAGATTCATTTGGTTTTACTAACTTACAGAGGATGATTTCGATAGAGGGGAGAGTTCTGCGAAATTATGATGGAGAGGTGCAATGCTGAGCATAATTTTTTTTCAAAATATTCTCTTTTTTTGATAAATTTTTCGTTTATGCTTCATGGTTTTGGGGAACAGACATAACTGTAGATATTGGTCAAAAACCCCCGATGGAGGGCCCCAAGCCCCACGCAAAGACCAAAAAAAATGAATGTCTGGGCAGGTATCATAGGTCATAATATTATCGGACCAATTTTTATTGGGGGAAATCTTACATTAGAACTTTATTTGGAATTATTGCGTGAACATGTCATTCCACAGTTAGAAATCCTATATCCAAATAGAAGAGACATTTGGTTCCAACAAGATGGTGCCCCCGAAATTTTTGGTTTCAGGTGCGTCAGTTCCTGAACCGAAAATTTTTCCAAACGGTAGATAAAAAGGGGCGCTATTGAATGGCCTGCCAGGTCCCCGGTTTAAACCCTTTGGGGCTTTTATTTGGGGGGGGGTTTAAAAAAAAAAGTTTATAAAGATAGGCCGGAAAACATTGATCACTTAAAAAAAAAAAATTGAAATCAAATGCGTGCGATTCGTTGGAATACTTTTGATAACCTGTTACGAGAATTTAGGGACAGGCTTGGATATTTCTTTTAACAATTTTGGAGACAATTTGAACATTTGATAAAGTAGTGTAATCTAATTGTTACTGCAAGATGTGTTCCCGTTTGTAAAATTTCAGTTTGGGGAAATTTTGTTTTTGGTCGTTTATTAAAACTTGTCGTTTCAAAGAAATAAAACCTGTTAAAGTTGAAACATCTACATAATTTACTTTGTTTTTATGTTCCTATTTAAAATTAGCTCTCAAGTGTTTTAGAAATTATAGCTTATTCGAAAAATTTTAAATCGTATAATTCAATCAGTTTGACAGATAAACAAATAAAACTGTATACCGTTGAAATTGGCTTGAAAAGATCTATTCGAATACATAAAAATATACGGGGGGTTTTCCTTTAAAAAAAACCCAAGTTGATACTACTTTTTGGTTTCCCCCGTATACTTTGGAAAGTGAAATTACATTTTTGATTTTTTTTTTAAAATTTTGTTCCAAAATAAATTTTCGTCAAAAAAATTTAAAAGCGGCAAAATATTAGCAATATTCCAGACTTTTTTGACACCCTGTATATCAAATTTACACCAGACGCTTTTAAAAAGTCTGATCCCAAAAAGGGAAGCAGATGTGATGCGCAAAACATCGTGAATATAGCGCTGGGCAGTCATGCTAACTAGAATGAACAATAATCGGGCCTGCTGTCGAAAGCAATGGCACCCCATACCATAACACCCACAGTGCGATGAATATGCCGTTAGATGGAAAATCGGACGTTCCGTCTTTCACCACGTCTTCTCCTTACTCCTTACTTATGTCTGCCCAAACAGAATCTGGACTTATTGCTGAATACGACTGAGTTCCATTTCATATTCTATTCCAGTCTCTTCTTTCTCCATACCAATCCTTGCCGACGATGGTGTGGAATCACAGGTAGTACAAGATGGGGACGGTATGAAAATTGTCTAAAAGACCTTATTCGGCGATAAACTTTCCTCATTGTTATTGCCCTTCCGACAGCATTAAACCACTGGTTCGCATCTGCCCTTGTGGAAAATCGATCGTCGCTCTGTATCGTCTTTGGGTCCGGTATTAACTTGTCGATTTTTAAAAACCCCCGCTCGACATCATCTTTTATTACTGTAGTTCTTTTGATTCATAAGCGGGTTCACCAAAAGAAAACTCGGCTTTACGTAATCCGATTATCCGACTCCTTTCAAACTCGAAAAGTTGAGTAAAATTATCGCGTCTGCGAACTCTAGACTAGACAATGTTGGCGGGTAAATTTTTTTTACAGGTTTATGATAGAAAAATTTAATCAGAGATACCCTATCGTTTACATTTAAAAAAATGGGATTTATAAATTATTAAGAAAATTTAGCGAACAGGATAAGTTGCCGATTTAAAAAAAATAAAAAAAACACTATGATCAAAATGATGCAGGCACCCTCCTAGTATTACAGTCTGTAGCTGACAATCCTATCCTTTCCGAGCCCAAGAACTTGACATGATTGACATGGTTAAAAAATCTCAGATTCGAAATATCTTAAAGGCAAACAAAATATCCCCATTTAGAATTTTTTTATTTTGGGAAAAAAAGGGAGAAGAAAAAGTTTGGTTTTTCTTTGGGTCGGAAAAAAATTTAAGTGGAAACGCTTTTAAAAAATTTTCATGTTCTCCGATGAATAAATTTTTTAAAAACGAGAAAATATCTTCTGCGCATTTAAGATACTGAAGCAAAAACAATCCCCGATTCAGAGTTCCTGCTTAAAGACAATATCACAAAAAAGTGAATGTCTTCAAAAATCCGTGTACCCGTGAGAGTTACTTGCAAATGTTAGAAACATTCTTTTTTTAACCTTAAAAATTGTTTTCCAATTTAAGAAATAAATGTACTTTCAACAGGAGGATGCCCCCGCATTTTAATTAAGTGACAAAAGGTTAATTTTGCCAGAGAAAGATTTGTCGGAATGGTCTGGTTCTGGAAAAACCCAGTTTTTAATATTTCAGATCCCCATCTTTGGGGGTTTTAAAAATTAGTATACGCCCGTCCAATTGAGAACGTCGAACAGCTTCTAAGACAGCGAATCGTTCAATCAATTTCCAAATCCTTTTTTTATTTACTCCTTGTTTAATAAAAGCAAAAAGAAAAAAGTTTTGTTTTGTTGTAATATTTGTACTATATTCAATTGGCCTGATCTGTCGTCAGTCGGATTATAATACAACGAATTTCATCTAGAGATTCCAATGTATTGAAAAACCTAGGCGTATTATAATATAGGTTTTTCAATAAGCCCGCAACAATACATAAAGTTCGTTTAACCTTCACTTATTCGTATAATGACGGGTCCAGTCCTTTTTTTTATAAATATAAATAAAATATTTAATTTTAATATTATATATATATATATATATATATATATATATATATATATATATATATATATATATATATATATAAATATATATATATATATATATATATATATATATATATATATATATATATAATATTAATAATAAAATATTATAATATAAATTTTTTAAAATTTTTTTAAAAAAAAATTCATTTCAACGCACTTTATTTGGATACATTACCCCAAAAAAAATTTAAAAAATTTTATCATTTAAAAAAACATACGAAAAATGGGGGGAAGGTTTAAAAACTTTAAAGCCCCTAAAGCTAAATATAAAAAGTGCTGTGTATATTTTTTTTTCAATAAAAATAGCGTTTTTCAAAAATGGGAAGGGAAAATATTTGAATTCGGGATTACCCCAATTTAATTTTTGCCCCTTTTCTTTGAACCTTTTTTTTTAATCCGATTCTGAAAAATTTTTTATGCAAAATGAAATTAAAAATTTTGGGAAAAAATTTTTTTCAGGTTTAAAAAAAAAAAGAGTTTTTCCTTCATTTTGGAAAAAACCCCTTGTACTTTTCCTAAGAAAAACAAATTTTAAATTAAAAAAATTTGTAAAATGTTAATAAATGAAAAATTTTTTTAAATATTTTCGGGGAATTAAAATTTGTTTTTTTTAAAAAACTTTTAATTTTTAAATTTTAATACTTTTTCCCCAATTTTTGGAATAATTTCGATAAAAAAATGATATACTAGGGGCCAAAGGGTTTTACAATAAACGCTTTAATTTAAATCAAAACTGCAAAAAAAATATAATCCAGTCAGTGCAATTGTTTTGGATATTTGTCTTTGTGGTTTGACACTGACTACAGCGCACTCTTGACATTACTTTTAAAAGGGGGGGAATTGAAGCGTTTTTTTAAGGTACCAAAGTTGCCAAATGTAGTTTTTAAAAAGGGGAAATTTTTTTGGAAAATTTAATTTGCTGGCCCATTAAATTTTAGTTGGTTTAACCACTTGACGTTTATAAAATTTAGACTATAAAGGTTTTTTTTGGGTTAAAAAAAGTTAAAATTTTGTAAAAAAAAAGAGAATTTTTTTTATTTAAAAAAGTGTTTTTATATAAATAAAAACAAAACGGTTCTTTACTTTAAACTTCTTTAAATCAAAATTACAATTGCAGACGATAATTCTCAATGGATCAAAAACGTAAAAATAATTAAATTACTTTTTTTCACAAAAAGGACAGTAAATTCGCAAGGTTATATTGCTTTAAAACCCTTTTCAATATAAGTTTTTTTTTACCGATTTTAAAGAAAAATTTTAATTTTTTTAAACTGCCCCAAATTTTTGTGGGATCATGAGGATTGGTTAAAATGGGGTTATTTGTGTTACCGCTTCATTTGACCACACACTATCAGATGGTATGTCTGGGTCGTTTGGGGACTTAACCCCGTAAATAACCCTTTTATATCAATCTTTCCTGTGTGTGGCCGATAAAATGAACTACGAATAAAACACCGAGTCCCTATTTTGGGACGTATTTGAGGTGAACTTACTTTTTATCTGTGAACTTTTATTGTACCGCGGGCCTCTTAAGTGAGGTAAGGGACAATTTTGGAGGTTTGGAGCCGGTAGCAGATCATAGTTTAGACAACAGGTAAAAACCGCAAAGTGGAATTACGAAGGTTCTTCTAATAATCTATAAAAATATCAAAACAATGAATATTAGATACCTTTAAAAATCACATCCCCTTTTTTAGATAGCAAAGTAAATCGTATTCTTTTCCTTCCGCTACATCTGTGTAGATTCTTCTCCGCATTTTGTAAAGTGATGGGCCAAGTCAGACTGACTCGAATATATATTAAAAAAAACCAAATCATTTTGACGTATGACATGGTTTTGCAACTGTTTAACTTAAATTAAATTTAATTTTGTCCTTTTTTTTGTTATTACGTAAAGAGTAAATGTATGTAAAAAAAAAAAAA
>JAHBCN010003361.1:0-76208 GCA_019359885.1 Listronotus oregonensis | reverse complement strand
TCGCTGTTTCTGGTTCCTTTCTTGGAATGTCGAATATTTAACTTTCATGTCGAAGGTCGAAGGTTTTATCCTTATTTCTAAGTGTTAAATTTGGTGTTGTGAAATTTTGTTTGTTTTGTTTTGTTTTGTTTTTCTACCTTGTAAAAACATTTTTTAGTTCTTATTTGATACTATTGTTTTAAAATAAACAAATTTACTTGCGGAAAGACACTACATGGACAAACAAAAGATGTAATAGCAAATGTTTATAGGTAAGTAATAATCTTATAACACAGTAATCATGTTTTTCCTATTGGGTTTGAACTTTAAAATATCGAAAAAAGAAAGCTTTATAATATGTAGCGGCAACTAAAGTTGGCAACATCTGTTTGCAACTTTTTTTACAAGGGGTTTTTTATTGCTTTATACCATTTTTTGTAAAAAATATAAAAGAAAAATTTGTTTTCATTAAGCTGTTAAAGTAAAAAAAGGGGGGAATTGATTTAGGCAACCCGCTTGCACTAAATAAACTGAGTAATACGCTTTTATTTCAGAACTAAACTGTTATAACAGAATAAAGCATAATTTTTCATAAATTAAATAAAAGCTATTTTTAAATAAATTTTTGTCCATTTTATTTTTTTTTTATTTTGTTAATAGGGTTTGCGATGAAGAAGCCGCAAGCAATTCTTTAAAATTGCCACTTAAACGTAAGCTTGATCGGGTATCTCTTTACACCGGAGTTGCCGTATCAACTTACGAAAAATTAATAAAGAAGATAAGGCACGGTTGGAAAATAACCCCAATCAAATGTTATCAGTCCAAAAAAAAACGACGGCGTCTTTCTCTTGTCGAGAAGAATAAAAATTTTGATTTTCAAGTGATAAGACATTTTTGATAAATAGGTTTTATCTTAAATTGAAAGTTGTCCCGACAAGTAGAAAATTGTTGCAAAAATTGCGAAAGATTTAAATTTTTCATATTCTAGGGAAACACTTAGGACGTTACTAATATAAAAAGGGTTTTTTTTTGGCGTAAATTTCAAAAAAAAAAAAAATTAAGCGTCAAAATTAATTACATTAGGTAAAATATCATGAAATACGAAAATATCGCCAAGAAGGGCGAAATATTATTTATTTGGACGAGACATGGGTAGATAATGATTTAACATTATATAATAGTAATGCTTACTTATAAATTTTTATTTTATAATAATTTATTTTATTTAAACAAATTACAATTCCTGAATTTTGGGAAAATTCCACGCCGCTGTGTTTTTATGAATGAAGTACGCCATGTTTGGTTTCCTTTTTCCCCCTTACCGACGCCGCCCCCCCCCGATACGGTTCCAGACTATAGATGATAAAGTCTCGCTAGCTCATTCCCCTTTTATCCCCAATGTCCGGGTTACAGGGGGTTACTCTTTTCGTTCCCCCAGGACTTTCCCGTTCTTTTTGGGATTCCCCTGTCACGGATCACCTTGGGGTTTACTAGTGCCCTAGTGACGCCTGGCGGGCTGATTTGCAGATCCGCTTTTTTTTAAGCCCCTGTTATTTTTTTGCACAGTGCAGTAAAGCATATATTTCGTTTGGAAAAACAGTATGTGTGTTCCCGTGAAAAAGAATTGTGAATTTCATTTCACTGTACACGCCGCTCCAGTTCCCCCCCCGGTTTTGAACCATCCGTATACCAGGACGCAACCTTTTAGGTTGTCTTTATTTTTTAAATTGCTCAGATATCATATACTGAAAAAGTTATAAAAAAAAAAGCTTTTAAAAAAATCAAATACAAAAATTAAATAAAATTCACACCCAGCGGCCGAGAAACCAAAAAATTTCCTAAAAAAAAGGAAAATTTGGAAATACATACCAAAATAACCCGCGAATAAAACAGAGTTGCCAGATTTAATAAACGAGCAGTAATTCATACGGGATTGGCTAAAAATAGTACAGTCAAAGCAAAAATTTGTGGGTTTGGGAGTAACGACATAGTGCGGACTTATACGTACAGGAAATATTTGATTTGATAAAAATTGTTCAGGATCATTTAAGAAATACGGATAACCTTTTTCAGAATTTTTAAATACATTTTCGGATCTCACAAAAAATGGCTGAATGGAAAAATTTTGAGACTTAAACAAAAATTCTGAAAAATTCACCCATTTTCTCAAAATCTTGTTCTGTAAAAGCGATCATTGTTGTCATAACTGGTATTTATCAATAAATAAATTAACCTATATTTTACCAAAAAATGTCTCAGCTTTGGAAAAAAATTATGGAAAAGTCTTTGGGATCTTCACCTTAATAAATGCTAAAAGACCATGTTCTGTCGACATCTAGAAAAAGTTGTAATTTTGTTTGCATTTTATTATCCTCAGTTGATCAGTGACATTATTATACCATACTTTACCACCATACCATAATTTAATTCAAGGTTTTTTTAATATCTGTTAAATTTCTCTTTTTTTTTTCATATTTTCCATGAGAGAAACAGAAATAGATTCTTGAAAACCAATTTATGAATATTTATTTGATTTTTTCATTGATCGGATACCCAATTTGTTAAAATTTAAGTCCCAAATAAATAAACTTTTTTAGCAAAACATCATGTCGGTATATTTTTGCTTAAAACCTTATGTGTCTTTTTTAAACCCCGTTAAAATTTACAAATCGGTTCTTTAGAAGAATAGTTATAAATTTTTGTTTGTTAAATGACGGTTTAACTGTTTTTAAGTACTTATGCTATTTAAATCAATTTTTAACCCACTATCTTGATAAAATTAAATTTGCTTTTACCATTTTCTTGGGCATAAAAAAAAACGAATAAATTTAAGTAATCGAAGTCAGATTACTGCTTTCAGAACGAATTTAAGAGCAAAAATCCCGTGGATAAACATTTAAAAAAGGGTTTGAGTTCTAGGGTTTATATTAAAGGGCTTATTATTATTATTATTATTATTCTAAAGGGACAAAAAGTTTTAAAATGTTTCCACAAAGGGGGAAATTAAGCATGGTTTATTAAAGGACATGGCACACATAACATGGGATTCTGACTCTCAAACGTTTTTTTTTTAAAATTTGATTATGTTGTTTCTTAATTACAGAACATCTTTTATAGGCCTATAGGGTGGCCCAAAAAAATCACTGACATGTTGCAGTTTAACTGTTTATTAATTCCAATATAAAAAAAAATTCTATAAAAAAGTAAAATTTCGTGTAAATCCAACGAAATAATATTTCATATATTTGTTTAGAGTTAAAATAATTTGATTTAACATTTAACACGTACAGGCAGGTTCAGTATCGAATAAATAATATGGATTATGTCAACTAAAATGTTAATACCATGATTTACTTGTATATATTTTTAGAAATTATTCATTTCTGACAGTTTATGAAGATAAATGTAAGTTAAAATATTTTGGTTTATTGTCCCAAATATAGAGGAATTGGAATTGATCAATTGATCAATTGAAGGAATTGGAATTAAAGATTTTTTTTGTTTTGTTCCTACTAGATATTTTGTGACATATAAAGAGGTACATAGTTTTAAAATCTACACATTTTTTTGGCAATTTTTTAACAGAGGTATAATAAAATTAAGCTTTCCATAACTAAAATAATTTTTGTGTTCATTTACAGGGTGGAGTATCTAGGAGGTTTTATTCCCCATGTCTTCTGGATTTACCTATATTTTTAGGATAAATCGTACTTAACAATCTAAACAGATTTTTTATTGTAAGGTACATTTTTTTTAAAAAAGGAACGTTCTGTATATTTGGCCCCTAGTTTAAACTCTTTATTCAATTCTAAATCAAAAATGTAAATAACACTACACGTCAATAATTGCTGGTTTTTGAGATAATGAAGTAACTAAACGATTTTTTAAATTTTGAGTTTGTTGTTTTTTAAGTATAGGAACATTTTTTTAATAAAACATTCCTGGGTGGCCCAAAAATCACTAAGGTTGCAGCTTCCTGTTCGTTAATACTAATTTAAACGCCTGACTTATCATCTAAATCCAACAAAAAAATAATTTACATACTTTGCACTTTCTTGTGCTCCATGTCAAAAAAGCGAGCTAATTTTGCGTTTTTGAAATTTAAAGCTAATAATTATATAAATTAATAAATAATTTAATAAACAATACTAAATTATTATTAAGTAATTTTACACCAGCAATTTTTTGCGCAGCAGACAATTTTAAGATTTATCCTATAAATATATGTAAATCCAGGAGGCATGGTGAATGAAACCTTCTAGATACTTTATTCTATAGGAGCACACGAAAATTATTTTAGTTATGGTAGCCTAATTTTATTATATCGTCGTTAAAAAATTGCCAGAAAAAGGTGCAGATTTTAACCTAATACCTCTTTATGTGTCACAAAAAATCTTGTGGGAAAAAACTAAAAAAAATCTTTAATTCCAAATATTCCTGTATATATGGGACAATAAACCTAAATCTTTTTACCTTAATAATCTGTCAGAAATGTATAATTTCTAAAAATATATACAAGTATATCACATTATTAACATTTTAGTTGGCATAATCCATATTATTTATTCGATACTGTTTCGTGTTAAATGCTAAATCAAATTATTTTAACCCTAAACAAATATATAAAATATTATTGCGTTGGATTTACACGAAATTTTACTCTTTTTATGCGTTTATGTTGAAATTAATAAACAGTCAACTTTCAATTTATCAGTGATTTTTTGGGCCACCGTGTAGGCCTGCACAAAAATGTCCCATTTAAAAGATGTTTCTATTGACCTAAGAAACAACACACTTAAATTTTAAAAAAATCGTTTGAGAGTCAGAATCCCATGTTATGTGTGCCATGTCCTTTATTCCAAGTTATAGACTTGAATTTATTTACAGATATTATAATTTATTTTTCCTTAAATAGTATTTTCCAGGAAATTTAATTACATAATTTTAATGCATGCAATCAACACCATTTACATTTACCATATGGTCTTGATTCGTTTTAAAATTAATAACGCCGAGAATAAGTGTCGGGACGCGAAGAAATAAAAATAATTAAATCTCTTATTGTAAATTTCTCCATTGTCAACGACAAAGGCGCATCCATCAAACCTCTTGACATATTGATGCCGTTAAAACAGAACGAGAAAGAACGCGAAGCATGATTTCGAAGCGGCTGTATTACCGACGATATCGCTACACTTTCCAAATAAGTACCGTAACATAACCTCGTAAAATTTTACGATGCTCGCTCATTGTTTCTCACCAGTATTTTATGCAGTATCTATATGAGAGTCTCGACAGCAAAAGGCATATTACCGAGGATGTCTTTTTGCTTATAATTTTGTGTTGGACTTCAGGACCGTTTCAGAAAATTTTGATTTTAATTATTAGCGCAGTCAACAAGTTCAAAATGGTATTAATTCGAAATAAAGCTCCTAAAAATATGAGCGATTGCTCATTGTATTCGAAATTATGTCTAGGAAAATGTATTTGAAAAATTGCAAAAGTTATTTACAAATTAAGTTAAAAAAAGGCTTTTCGTTTTTGTTAATTACTTCGAAATTAAAAAAAAAGGTTTTTAAAAAAGGAAATTTCCAATAAAAAAGTTCCAACTGCCAGAGTTCTATCTCCTTTATTTATAATTTTAATTGAACACTGAAAATAGGGCTCTGCGCGACCGCTACGGCATGCGCGCGCCTCCTCTAAGGCGAGTACGTCACAGATTTTTTTTAAGTATTATATCATCATCATCATCATCATTCGCAGCTTTATTTAACCATTTCCAATTATGGTGTAGCCTCCCTTACATATCCATATACCTGTCTCTCAGCTGGGCTCATTGTTCTCTATTGTTGGCGCGTTTCTAATGTCATGGTCTCATCTCAGGTGTAGTCTTCTTCTAGATCTTTTAATGTCTCGTGGGTACCATGTTGTAATTTTGGTGGTCCGTTTATCATCTGTTCTTCTGGCCAGGTGTCCTGCCCACTGCCATTTAAGAGATTTTATTCTGTGGATCACATCTATCACCTGGGTTCTTTGTCGTATCCACTCTATTCTTTTGCGGTCTCTTAGTTATTCCCAGCATGTTGCGTTCCATTGATCGTTGTGCTACCTGGAGTTTTCTTGCAATATCTGTTTTAAGTGTCCAGGTCTCACATGCATAGGTCATAACTGGTAGTATACACTGGTCAAATGCTTTCTTTTTTAGTAGGAGTGGCATTCTGGATTTGAATATAACTGAATTTCTTCCGTATGCACTTCATGCTAACTTGATTCTTCGGTTGATTTCTGGTAGCAGGGATCCTGATCTATGTATTAGGTCGCCCAGGTATATGTATTCTTCTACCGTTTCCAGATTTGTGTTATTTATTAGACTGTCCTGCTCGTCTGCCAGTTCGTTGTACATTATTTTAGTTTTTGCTAGATTCATTTTGAGACCTTCTAACTTCGTTACTAGCCACATTCAGTTCATTTATTTGTTGTTGTAGTTCTGCAGGGGTATTGACAATTAAAACTATGTCGTCTGCGAATCTTAGATGACTAAGGTATTCTCTATCCATTTGCAGACCTTTGGTGGTCCAGTACATTTTGCAGAAGATTTTCTATAGTGCTGCTGTGAACAGTGGTCGGAAGCAAAAACTATTCATAAAGAAACCCACTGAAAAAAAAATAAGTTAAAGAAGCTGTAATAATTGTAAACAACCAAAATGTATTTAGCAAGCTAGTATCAATATTCCTTTTTGAAGCTTTGGTGAAAAAGGGATAGTTTATAAGTCTTTTAGTTTTTTAGGTCATATGCCCCTTTTTTAAAAAATGGTAATGGTGGAATTATGGTAAATTTTAATTACCAAAAAATCTTTATAAACTGTGCTACTTTGCAAATAGCAGTGGTTGTTTGGTTCTGACAATAAAATCCTCGCCCATATTTGAACTCCCTCGGCACCAACACTACTTTGTCATTCAGATTCGCCATAAACTCGGTCCTGCATGCAAGCAAACAACCATCGATGTCTTTTTTGCGCATAACTCGACTCACCGGTCGACGCTGTTTGGTTTCAAACACATAAACATGTCATAATAAAGATCTGCTGTTCTCTTAATAGTCTCTTAACGTCCCTTAACGCCCCGTACTTTGTAATTCAATTTTTAACTTGTTTTATAATCGTCATTGAAGGCAGATCGAGAGAGCCGGTCTTCGAAGCCGACTGACTAGGTACATTTTTAAACGTGCAGTGGCGTATAGCTACAGTCTCGTGGTTGATTAACAACCTGTAGTTAAATATAACACTAAAATCTTGGACTTGCATTGTCTTTATTTGTAAATTAATACAAACGTTTCGGTTGGTAATGTATCTCCAACCGTTTTCAAATGATACTAAATACTATTCTTAAAAGCTACGAGTTATATATTATCGGTTGTTTACCAAAGCTTGACGGATTCTTCATGGTTCAGCAACGGCTGCTAAATATTTGGAATGTCGATACTAAGCTTGCTAAATACATTATGGTTCTGTATAAATATTACAGCTTTTTTAAATATACTTATGGATAATTTTTGCTTCCGACCATTGTATGAGGTGTTGTTTTGATCATGCGTCTTCGGCAATCTCTGACGTTTCACCTCGTTCCGTATGTTTTTTTGTGTTCTTTAACTCTAATTTTTTAGTGGTCTGTTTTGTTTTCTCGATGTATATCTCACCACAATTACAGGGAATTTGTTTCTGCACAGTTATTATTTGAAACATTTTTGTCAATGTGGGATCGACAATGTCTTCTAACAAGTGCAAGTAAATTTGTCCTGTTAAATTTGCTGGTAAGAAAAAGGACCAACAACACAATCACCATAAATTCCAGCCCAGACGTTTAATTTCTCAGGATGTTGAGTGTGAACTTTATGGAATAAGTGCGGGTTTTCGTCAGACCAATACCGACAATAACAGTCCCGTTCACACAAAAAAGAACACTCATCTGAGAAATAAATGTTGAACAACAAGTTCGGGTTATTTATTATCTGTTCACTAATTATCTCGCGAAATTCTACACGTTTATCAAAGTCATCTTCATTTAATTCTTGCACAAGATGGATTTTATACGGGTGGAATTTATGGGATTTTAAAATTTTTCGAATGGTAGGTAATTGTCTGGTACTTAACGTAGGATCGATATTGACGTGGCCCAAAACAGCAATTGCTTCGTTTCCCACTATTCGATTAGGAGCGATTTCTTTTCGATTTGCCACAGATCCTGTCTCCCTAAACTTGGCTACTAGTTCAAAAACGTATTTCCAGTTGACATGCTTATCTGGATATAGTTCATTAAATAACTGTGTTGTACTATTGGCGCACCTACCGTTTTCATAGTAAAGTTCAATTATCGATTCACTTTCCGCCCTTGAGTAAACCATTTAGAGCAAGAAAAAAAATTATAAGCGGAAATAATCACAGACAAAATCCTGTAAGATACTAAACTTACATAAATTAAATGTAAATAAGTTCCAAAAAAAAGATAAAAAAACTAACTGCATTATTTATAATTTTTTACACAAGCATCCACACCCAGAACACTAGAAGCCGGCGTACCGCAGGGCGCCGTGCTTGCCCCGCACTTGTTTAGTGTTTATACACATGACATTCCTGCCTCGAATCTGACACACATGCCATTATATGCCGACGACACTGCCATCATTGCACGCTCCCAAAACCCTACTTTAGTCACTCGCCGACTTCAAGAGGCGACAAATAATCTCCATGAATTCTGCAATTCTTGGAAGATTAAAATCAACCCTAACAAAACCCAAGCGATTCTTATTCATCGCAGACGCATACGCCCGGAAGACAACGTCATCCTAAACAACCACGCCATTCCCTGGACCGACACTGTCAAGTACCTCGGAGTCATTCTTGATTCTCGTCTCACGTTCAAGCCGCACATCGAAAAATGCTTACAGATGGGTCGCATGGCCCATTCCAAGCTACTACCACTCCTACACAGGAACAGCCCGCTAACTATCAGAAATAAACTTCTTCTGGTAAACTCAACCATTCGTCCAAGTATGTCGTATGTCTCCGTAGCCTGGGGCTACGCGGCAAAGTCATACATCTCAAGACTCACCTCTTTTCTAAACCGCATGTACAGAAATGCGGCCAACGTCCCCTGGTTTGTACGCAACAAGCAAATTCCAAAAGAATTGGAACTCACACCTTTTGATTCTTTTATCAAAGAAAGAGCCAAAAAACTCTACCTCATAGCTGAAAACCATCCAAACCCTCTGATCCGAGGACCATCTGGGTATGATCCAGCTCTCCAAAGGCCCACAAAAGACCAAAAATTCAAATTTTGGACTAAGTACTTCCTAGGATGGTACCCGGTACCTACAGGAAGGACCCGGGTACCACCCACCCCTGGCCTCTCGGCCTAGCCACTTAAAATCCGATTTTTGGATTGTCCCGAGTCACTGGGGCAAGGGCCCCAGCTTCTCAGTCACTTCTTAAACCCCACTCCGCTAAGCCAGATTTCAGGCTAAGCCAAAAACTTCAAAACCCCAAACAACCGTGATAGCCAACATGGCAAACACGTAGTGAGGACTTGCTCAGCCAAAAGGAGAGCGAGGGGTGGTTGGCAAGCCTAGGGGGAGTTCGGAGGGCCTGTAAGCCCTACGGGATCGTTCCAGGTGGGACCCTTACTACTACTACACAAGCATCGAATTCCATAGCAGAAATAACTGCTAATTTTGGACTGATAATATTCTAGACACTCACAATACTTTTATAATTTTAAAGCGTAAGTAAAAAGTATCGGCATTTTATTGAGTGATAAAAAAGTGACATTTAATGCTTCCCTTTTTAAGTTGAATAGGACAGGATTTAAAAACAAAAATACTAAATAAAAAATAGTACTAAAAGTGAAAAAGCGTTACTTTCGATTATAGGCCGATTATGTTTATAAAATGTATTTTCTTGAAAACTACTGCATCAATTTCAAAAAACTAGGAAGCGTTGAAAAGAGGATTGGATGATCTTTATAATGAGGTATCAGTCAACCCCTTTTCCCATTTAAGAATTTAGGAGTAAAGCTCACCCATAGATATGAGAAATCGGCCATGTTTCGTATAGAGTACCGAATTTTGCTCCTTCTCCATTGTGAATTTGATACAAGGTCGGAGGCAATTTTTATGTTTTAAGAGACCGTCGAGTTTTTTGTCATTACCTGTTCATACCATAAAAGTATCGTTAACATAAAGAGGAGTTTTTAGTTATCATTTGAACACGGTTCCAGATACATCACTAACCAAAAACGTTGTGTAGACAATAAAAGTGCAAGATTTTAGTGGTATTGTATAGTTAAATATGTTTCGATATGGTGAAATGTTTGGTTCACTAAAAATTAGGTTTTTCAATTTTCGGAGCGGGATCTCATTTTAAAATCCTGAAATTAAAAACGAATTTCTGGATTCTGGTATACCAGGATTGACCTTAATAATATTTTTATTAAAAAGTTCAACATTGGCAGTGCAAATAAAAACCACAAAAATAAGAAACTTTTAATACAGTTACGTATTATACGAAGTAGTTAAGATATTTCACTTATCTAAGGAGACATACAGGCTGCCACTGGACTGGATACGTTGCAAACACTAAAACTGCAGAGATCTCGGGAATATAGTTTTTTAATATGCGCATATGTTCGGTTTGTTGAGATTGTTCGCACTGTATGTATGAATTTTAATTATAAAACTGGTAATTTAATGTCGTTTCGAAGAAGCACAGGTTGAACGTATTAATCTTTATAATGACGATGCGTTTCGAGATTTTTCGCAAACAGATGCCAATTTTTGCATCCCTTTATTTTTTAATAATATTTAATTTATAGTTTATTTAATTTTTTTTAATAAAAATTTAAAAAAATTTATTGTCAATTCGGATTCGTTTTAGTATTTTTTCGACTTAGCCTTCTTTTTCTTAAAATATGTAAAACATTTTAAATAAAAAATTTTGCTTTTTTAAATCAGCATTGAAGTATAAGCCAGTATCTATATATTCATTCTATTCTTTTAATTATTTTAAACAAAAATTCATCAATTTTTTTTTATTATTTAAAATTAATTGACGAAATCAAATTTCTACTTGTAATATGTCGTTTAATATTTACGAGAACATGCCTAACCGAGTTAGATACTAGAAATTTTGGGGTTGGACAATGCATGTATTTAAAATATCTACATACTATTATAGCAATATATTTTACAGGGTGTCCAAAAAAATTTGAATTTTTACCGATATTAAATAATAATTAGAACTCATGTTTTTTTTTTAAATACAACATACTGTCTTTTATTTCATTTTTGAATAGACCAATAATTTACCTACAAAATATTCATACATCTTTTTATTCCCACCTGCCACCGATTTTTAAATACAAGCGAATTTTTATTTTTTAAGCATTTAATCCTTATTAATCAAACAAAATATATAATTTTAAACTTGTATGTCAAATAGTTGCCTGCACAATTAAAAATAAAAACTTCCATAGCCTACCTAGGTGTTTAAAAAAGGGAAAAATTAAAATTCGTTTATATTTTAAAAACGGTGGCAGATGGGTATAAAAACATGTATGGGCATTTTGTAGGTAAATTATTGGTCTATTTAAAAATGAGATAAAATACAATATGTTGTATTAAAAAAAAATAGTCTTAATCATTATTTAATATCGGTTAGAAATGCAAATTTTATAGAACCCCCTGTAGAATATATTACTATAATAGCATGTAGATCTCTTAAATCCATGCATTGTATAACCCAAAAAAATTTTTTAGTATCCAGCTCGGTAAAGCACGTAAATATTAAACCTTTTTAACATGGTGATGTTTCTTAAAAAAAATAGTGATTCAATTTTTTCTTAAAAACGGTAAAATATAGGTTTAGAAAGATGTTAACAAAAATTACTTAGAAATATGTGTAGAATCCGAATCAATAAAAAATAGGTTGTTGGCTAGTATACCTTAACAATAGAAGGGAATAAAACTTTGGTAATAGGTATAAAATTAAAATAATATATAAGATAAACCCAAGGAAGTTTAAAGGTGTATGGAAGCCCAATACTGTAGAACAAAATTGTCCAGCCGTGCAGGCAGCGGGAATCGGGGGTCGGCAATGCGGAGTTTGCGCAATGAGTAGTGGGTCAGGGCAGACTTCCATAATTCTTTGTTACTATCTATAAAGTTAACATCACCATATGTCAAATTTAAACATTCACTGTTTTTTTGCACAAAATTGTTGGTTATTCAACGATATCACTGTAGAATATTTAAAATTATTGTGTAATATTGGATTTTATATCATCTGATATAATATGGAAAGAATACTTTACAGCCCTCTATTTAAATGGTTGATATTTTCGGGAGTCTTGTATTTTTACCAAAAATCTTTGTAAATAAATAAAAAACGATTTTTAAAATAAATTTTAAACTAAATTGTTAAATGAAATAAAAGTACCTAAATGTAAACCTTATTTCTTTTTTATAATCCACAGAAACACACAAACATTGTGATAATCATCTAAAAGATAGTTAAGATTGCCTTACTTTCCCACTGCTATTTCCTATGAATATTTTATTTTCTATTATTCATAATTGATATAGGTATTATTATTTATTCGGTTACCTAACGTTACGTCTCATAAGAAACACCTAATTTAAATATAAGAAATACTTACCTAAAGTAAAAAATGCCGGGTATGTTACCCTTGGATTTGCAACACAAAACCATACAACCTCCAGTCATTTTGTTACGATATTAAGTAACAAACAATAAACACAAAATTATAGTCACAATTAAATAAACACTAATCACTAAAATAAAAATGTTTTTATCAATCCAAAAAACTCCTGCAACCACAAAATATAATCACACAAGGCAAAACAACCGAAACTAATACGGCGCAAAGGGCACAAACCACAACGAAAACGGCGATTGATGAGACGACGACGCCAACGGTTGGTGGATGGTACAGCGCGGATATCATACGCTCCGAGTGCGCCGATGCATTAAAAAGGTATTCCGGCTCTCATAAAAGTATAATGTGTTGCCTAACTGCACATTGATTTATCAGTGTGTAAGTGGGCAACACATTAAATTATTTCATGGAATTTTGTTATTGCGCAGAATCGGCAAGGCCAAGTCTGACAGTTATTTTTATACTGGCCTGGACATTTTTTGATCGAATGGGCCATAGCATTGGGCTTCCATACACGTTTAAAACTTCCTTGGATAAACCAAATATCTATATTGGTTAAGCACCTCCTGACAGAAAGTCTTCTGTATTTATTAGCCAAAGAATCCATATTCGCTATTTAATCAAATTAAATATAATTTTATATCTATTACCGAAGTTTCATTCCCTTCCAATGCTAGCTACGTCCTGTATTGATAAGAACTTTGGACAACGTTTTTTACAAACCTTTAACTATTGACTATAAATTAAATACTTTTCATTCATGCCCCAGTTCTAACCGTTTTCGAAAACACGTTCTTCTTCTTCCCTGGAAGCCGTCTGGATTCACTACCGGAGGCAGCGCAGCTTCTTGGGCTTTTTGTGCCTAATCTCCCCTTATCCTTTATGCCAATCCTCCCATTAGTCTCGTTCCTTCCACAAGTCTGTATAACCTCGACACTGCTTGGTTGATATATTCCTGTGGGGTCATTTTCGGTTGCCCAGATAATGCCTGTCATTTGTGATTCAATGCTTCACATTCTCACAGGATATGGTAGGCTGTTTCTTCCCCCTCGTCACACATTCTGCCACTTGGGTCCCCAATGTAAGAGCCTATCTTGTGTAGGTGTCCTCTTAGGCTATTACCTTGGGGTTTACTAGTGCCCCCAGCGACGCCTGGCTGTCTGTTATTATGCAGATCAGCTTGTTTTTTTAAGCCCTCCTATTATTTTCTTTTGCACAGTGCAGTAAAGCATATATTTCCGTTTAATACAGAACTGTGTGTTTAGTTAAAAAGTTTGCAAGATAATTAGGAAAATTCCTCTTTTTCGTACTTAACTCGACAGAACTTTTAACGTTTTCTCGAAAAAAGGTTTATGGCCGGTTGCACCAAAAGTATCTTAAGTAGACCTTTATTAAGAAGCTCTTAAAATTAAGGGTAACTTAAATTGTTTTTGCTTTCACCGTTAGATTTTTATTGCAACTTAACTAAGAGTACTTAGAAAGATGGCAACGTTGCATCGTTCTTCTTTTTTATTGTTGGCCTTTACAACGCGAATAATCAGAATTAACTGATTATTAGATCTTTTCTAGCTTGTGTATCATTGAATGATAGCAGTAATCTGACTTAAATCTTTGTAAATAATTAAAACTTTAATGTTCTTATAGACAATATAATACAAAATCTGTCGTTAGTTTGTGATTTTTTGTGGTAAAATTTATAACAATATGGAACAAAAAGATCAAGGGCGCCATTCTTTACGGTCATGGAAAGGGAACAATTATTGTCAATATGAAATATAAAAACAAATACATAATTTTAAAAAAAACTTTTTATTATTTTATATAAACAAATTTAAATATTCCCAATTTAGAAGTAAATACTTAAAATTTAAAAGCTAATACAAACTTGTCATGTTTAAACTAAAGCGCATCTTCGATTTGCTCAAGTAAGCTGAGCATTGTTGGCTTCGTTAATTTGAACCTTTTAAAAAATGTAAGATTATCCATCTCATCAAAACGGCTCCGTTTAAAAATAACAGAGCAACGTCCAAAAGAATAAAAAAAGGTAAATAAACCTGAAAAATGCCATAAGTAATAAAAATTCACTGTTTCTACATTTTTCTTGGAAATCTAATTAACATCGCATTTATAATATCACAATCCAAAACACCATTGTTTAAAAACTCCGTTTTTACATAATTTATTTTTATCAAATTAATTATTTGAAACTACAAACGAAAAATAAATATACAATAAACAAAATATTTGTCAAATGTCAATTTCAAAATACTTAAGTACAGAAAATCCTAAAATTAAAGTTAAGGGACCAATAAGGACCAATTTCAGCTGGTGCAAGAAACATTTAAAACTTAAGGGGCAGGTAATGCTTAAGAACAACTTAAGTGTCGCGAAAAGTGTTGGTGCAACCGGCCATTGGATTAGCGACAAGTACTTAGTGTTTAGTCAATAGTTAAAGGTTATATGTATAAAAGAATGTTTGGACGGATCTACATGAAGCCTCACACGTATTCTATTGTTAAACGACAATAAACAAACTGGTAAATAACTAACCACAACTAACCAAAAACCTTAGGAAGAGAGTTTGTTAAGGATAGTCTATAAAATATTGCTTTGTTCTAACTACTTGTCAAACCAACCTCAAATCATATTGTTTTTAGAAATGAATACTTTCCCAACATGTTATACAACTGCAACTTAAGGAAAAGTGTTCTTTTTATAAATTATTGTAATTTCTCGTTTTATTGGTCACTTTTAGCGAATGATACGAAGAAGAAGAATCAGCCGTTGGCAACCAAAATGCAAATTACATTAATAGTTTGTTTGCATAATGGCGAAGAGTGTTATTCGCGTTCGTATATTTAATTTAACACTTCGTAAAAGTCGCTTCGAAAGCTGTAACGTCAAATTGTTTATTGTCGCTTGCCATGTTGTGAATTTTCCGAGCCATTTGCAATTATTACCTTGTTCCCGGACTGAGAGAGAGAGAGAAGGTAAATGGTAATTTAACGGACTTTTGTGTCGATTCAAGTAAATTGCTAAGTATGTGCTGCATCGGGCTAGCAGGGGTAAATTAGCAAAACTCGATAAAAAAATCACTGGAATTTGTAGCTAATTTGTTGCTAATTAGTTGCTAAAATGAGGATTTTGTTGCTCAAGCCGATTTCGAAAAATCGAAATTACTGCTATAATTTGTTATAAAGATAGCAAGAATTTTTAATAAATCGTTAATAGGCTATTTGCCACCATTAGTAGTGCAAATTATGCTCTTTCATATGAGCCTAAGTCTGCTAAAATCGGTCAAAAGAAACGGGAGAAATCTTGGTTTGTTTAAAAAAACAATTGAACTTCCCCACCGCTTTATTTTGATAGATAGAACAAAACGGTTTAGACAAAAAATGTAGGGAAATGGTCAGTAAATATGAAAATGATATCATCGATATACTTTCATTAGACAAAATTTATATAAAAATCCCATTTTTCTACTTGGTGTTGGTTGTTACGCCCTCTAGCGGACGTTTGACAAACTCAAAAATAATTTCCAGCAATTTCTCTTGGCGACTTTAATTATGATTTGTTTTTCTCAAATCTATACGACCAATATCTTATGAGATATGGCCGCTCGCTACCCTTAACTGATCACCCTGTACACTGGGAATAAAAATAATTTATTGATAAAAAAACAATTAACAATAAACCGGGTGACAACGACCTCAGTGGATAGAACGTCATTCATAGCTATCTTGTGTATTTTTTCCCGTATATTCTGAAATAATGCTTAAGAATTTGAATTTAAGAAAAAAAAAGACATAAAATTAATGTTTTCTTTATGGGACACCTTATTTGTTGGGTCGTCTTTGATAGCGTCTATTTTTTTTGCTACGTTTCAATAAGAAGGATTTCGTATCCATTTTTAGCAATAATTGGTTTATAATGTATAGTATAAGAGTAATTGGTTATAAAGATTAGTTAAAAAAGTGATTTGAAATTTGATTAGTCTAGTTATTTCCTTGTAAATAATAGACTAGTAGCTTGTAAATAACTCTCGTACAAAATTAGCGAAAATGTCAGGTAGGTATATGCTGAAAATGCATCACGAAACAAAGGCAATGACGGAAATTTCGACGAGAACTAATCCCATTATAAATTCTTTGTTTTAAAGATAATGCGCTCGGAATTTAGTTTATAAAATGTACCTTGCAACCTGAGTCGCGTACATAATAAGATCGTGTATTCTGCAGCTTATTATTTACATAAAACAAGCTTTATCTCATTAGTGAGAATAGAAAGTAATTAAAAATAATTGTAGAGTAGTTAGTAGCAACAAAATATAACTAAATGATTTATTAGATAATTTTTAAATTCCTTATTAGGTCAACTAAAAATAAAAATATGGCTTTATTGTCATATAAGATTATATGTTTTCTCGACAAAGAAGAATAAAACAAAACTATGACAATAAAAATAACATAACATTTTTTTACCTATAAATATATTTTTTTTATTAAAGTAAAACATGGATTTGGAAGATAATGTTGAGAATTTTGTCTAGTTTTGTGCAAAGAATTCTAATTATTATTAAACCAATTTTTTTGTATAATAAAGATACCGTTTCTAAAATAAAGATAGAGTAAGTGTTAAAATTCTTTTTAATATAAATAATGGTTTCAATAAGTCTTTGGACTTAGCTTTAAAATTATATCGAACTGTTTTTTTTTGCAATAAAAAGACTGAACATAATAGTTCCTAATCAGAATTTTTCCAGAAACGAATACTTCAGTACCTGAAGACCTGAAAGTACCCAAAGCTGTAAATAACTCTGTACAGTTTTCATTTGTGGCGAAATTCTTAGGTCTTCGCGGATGCTTGGGTCCCGTTATCCAGCGCAGTAAAAAATTTCAATCAAAATTTTACACCAAAAGTGGTCTATATAAGTTCACACCAGTTTGTGTCAATTTTACACCACGTATATTAGTAGCTTATACGAAAAGCATCGTGTAAAATGTAGACAATGAGTTACATATTAGACACTATAAAGTGTAACTTTTACACCTGTTAATGTTTAATATACACAGTGCCGTGTAATTCATATTAAATGAACCTATTGGATTACACTCGCTCGTGTTAAATTTATCCGTTGCAATATGAATTACACGGCAGTGTGTTTATTAAACATTAACAGGTGTAAAATTTACACTATAGAGTGTCTAATATGTAACTCATCATTGTGTAAATTTTACACGATGCCTTTCGTATAAAATACCAATACACGTGGTGTAAAATATACACAAACTGGTGTGGACTTACATAGACCACTCTTGTAACAATCAAAGCATAAACGGAGCGCAACGAAAGCCGGTTTTAGCCAACTTCGTATTCTTATTTTCAAAGTATAAAAATAAATATTTTCCTTTAGAAATCAACAAAATTATTGTTACTTTGCATATTTACACTATTTATTAACAAGAATTATCATTGTAATGTACCGATGTCTTTAAAGAGACTTATAAACACCAATAATAATTTGGTTATTTCATGCTGATTTTCGATTTCTGTATTGGGTATAATGAGTTTCTCATGTATTATAAAAGTATATTACTCGTACTTACCTTTATTAACAAAATTCTCGTACGTATCGTCAGTCTTAAATATCGTCCATTTAACTGTGTTTAAATATTTTAATTTACAGGCACATACATCAGCCATTTTGAAATATCACATGTAAAGGACGCGTGTTTGACTACAGCATAACTAAAATGGCCGAATTCTATTGTGGAAATAATAAAGTAGAACCAAACAAGCTGTGACCACTGTTACACTACGCGGTGTAAAATCAGACAATTCAGTGTAAATTTCAATATTGATGGTGTAGATGTAATGGGACTGGTGTGAAAAATACACATAGCCGTGTAAATTAACACAGAGATAGCAAAAAATGCTTATTTTACACTACATGGTGTATTACAATATTTTACCAAATTAGTTTTGGTTAAGAGGCAGGTCGTTTACGAAAAAGGGGGTAATTTTTTTACACGCAACACGTTTACCACTCTGTAGTGTACAAATACACGCTATTTTTTTTACTGTGCGAAAACTATTGATTGAGCCATTTTTGTAGATTATAAGGCGATCTTCATTTTTTGTCAAAACAAAAATTCTCCAATTCACATATTTTGACAACGGGAAACCCATTTTCGGGCCTCGAAGGGCCATTTTCAGCCCTTTCCCACCTGTTAATGTTAATAAACTTTTTTTCGCTCGAAAGCATCTCCAAAGACCTAAGAACTGCGCTACAAGGGAAAACTCTACAGATTTATTTACAGCTTTGTCCCTTTATTTACTGGACTAAAATGTCATATCTAATAATCAATTCAATTAAAGCAAAATAAATGAATTTTAAAATGGAACATTCTTCTGATTCGTAAGAGAGTACTCTAATAGCATAACAAAGACAAGAACTAAAAGTATGATTCGTTTAGGACAATAAAAAGGAAACAGTACGGTGGTCTGCTCAAAAGTTGTACACTTATAGATGTTTTAAATATTTTTGCGAGGATGCATTTTTGGCGGATATGCGCAAAATACCATGGGATAATATTTATCGTGTTACCGATATCGAGGAAAAAATACATTTTATAAATAACAATTTAATTTCCATATTTGCCCAGCATGCACCTGTGCGAACTGTAAGATTGAGCAGGCCGCCTGCACCCTGGCTCACTGACGCCATTAAGCAACTATTAAATGAACGAGATAATGCTTTAAAAAAATATAAACGTAATAAAACCATAGAAAATTGGCAGAATTATAAAAACTTGCGTAATTTTGCCCTGGCGTCTGTGAGGAGGGAAAAGTCAGCCTTCTTAAGGTTTGTCAATTCTCAGGACTCTACTACTCTTTGGAAGCGATTAAAAGTTGCTGGATTACAATTTAAAAACAAGAATCAGCTGCCTGTAAACTTTAATGATCCTAACACTATTAATAAACATTTTCTGACAGCATTCTCCGACAGTTCAGCAGACAAAGAACTTATTAAACATTTTAAAAGTAATAGGCATAGCGAATCACGTTTTGATTTTCGTTTGCCCTCACAGAACGATATCTTAAATGTAATAAATAACTTGAAATCCAATGCTGCTGGAGAGGATGGCATTTCTTTGATTATGCTTAAATTAAGTGTTCCAATATTAATAAACCACATTACTCACATTATAAATACCTGCTTGGAGGAGGGCTATTTTCTTGCCGCCTGGAAAAACGGCAATTATATGTCCTATTCCCAAAATTAATAATCCTTCAACAGTAAACGACTTAAGACCGATAAGTCTATTACCTGTCTTGAGCAAAATATTGGAGAGGGTTGTTTACAATCAATTGTTTGCATTTGTGACTGAATGTGGTTTATTGTCAAACAATTATTTTACATGTAGTTGATCTGATTTTGAGAGGGCTTGATAATTGTATGGCGACAGCCTTAATATTACTTGATTTTTCAAAAGCGTTCGATTCCGTTGACTATGAATTGCTTCTGGCTAAGCTTAAATACTTTGGACTTACGGATCGTGCGCTCTTGTTCTTTCGGAGGTATTTGACTGACAGACGGCAGTTTGTGAGGGTGTATTCTGGTGAATCCGAATCTGCTCAAATTAAATCTGGTGTGCCACAAGGGTCTATCCTGGGGCCACTTTTATTTTTATTATATACATTTGATTTGGGTTCGGTGACAACTTTCTCGCAAACGCAAAGTTATGCTGATGATACACAGCTTATTTACACCTTTGATCCTTTAGATTATAATGATGTTGAAGCAAATGTAAACTCAAATCTTGGAAAGATTAGTGTGTATTGCGAAAACATAATCTTAAACTGAGTGCCAGTAAAACTAAAGTTTTGTTGTTTTCATCACCACATCGCTTGGAGTTTCTAAAGGGCTATTTAAACCTTAGAATGAATGATCAGTCACTTGAATTCTCAGATTCCTCCAGAAATTTGGGTATTTGTTTGGATTCTCAGTTGAGATTTTCACAACATATATCTAATATAAGCAGATCGTGTTATGCAGCTATGAAGGTACTTTATGCAAATAAACATATTTTAAATTTTAAAGTTAGAAAAAAGTTGTGTGAGTCTTATGTGTTGTCAAAAGTGTCTTACTGTATCACTGTGTATTATCCATGTTTAAACTTTATTGATAGACACCGATTGCAGAAGATTCAAAATAACTGTTGCCGGTTTATTTTCAATTTAAAAAAATATGAACATATTTCGGCAAAAATTAACTAGCTTCAGTGGCTAAAATTGTCATTACCTCTTACTTGTGTTTGCATACAAACTGCTTAAAACATGTATCCCATTGTATTTGAGATCTAAACTTGTTTTTCGCCAGGACATTCATTCTGTTCCTGTTAGATTTAATTCTCTTACCATGCCCCAACATCGATCAACTATTTTTCAGCGTAGTTTCACGTACAATATAGTTAAACTCTATAATGAATTTATTGTTTATTTTAGTATTGGAACTCTTTATTCGTTCCGTAAAATGCTTAAATCATTGTTATTAACTAAGCAAAACGTTGTTATACTATAAACAAAGGTGTATAAGATGTATATTATATTAAGTTATATTGTTCGTAGCATTGGCTAATATTTTATTTAAAACATAAGCTTATATTTAATTAGGTTAATGTTGAGTAGCTGGCATTGTAGCTAGCTAGACTTCGCCTTTTAAGTACTGTACCTACCTGTTCAGTTCTTAATAAAGACAGTTTATTATTATTATTATTATTATTATTATTATCTTGTGAAATATATTTAACAGTTAAAAAAATCTCTAATTGATTCACCATAACTCTCCACCAAGACGCGTTGCACTGACGCCTATAGACAAAATTGTATATAATAAAATTTATAATGCCTAAAATTAAATTTTGTTTTCTTTTCAGATTATCGGCTTAAGGGAAAGAAAAGAAAAATTGGGGTGTCCTACGCTGGGGGAGTGTCAGTGTCGCAGATCCTTGCTCAACGAGAAAAACTCGCGTTAGAACAACAAGGGTTTGCCAAAGATGTTGGGGCTAATCCTCAGCAGGTAAGTATTTATGATATCTATTTATTTTTACACTTTTCAAAATATTATATTTTTAAAAAAGTTTCTGTCTTCCTGAAAAAGAAAATAAATAAATATTCAGAGCTTTGGCAGGCTTTTAAGGAAAAACCAAAAATAACCTACAAGAAAAGGGAAACTTAATTAAGGGGGGGGGGTTAAGGTCAATTTGTGCAATAAGGAGTACATTTTTGCGATTTTTTTTTGGATGACACAGTTAAAATCTATTTATTAAAACTAATGATACAACATTTAAAGACTTTTAAGTAAAATTTTCATAAAGAAATATTAAAAAATACAGCATTGGCAGTAATTATTATTTGGAAGCTACTCGGAAAAAAAGTAGAATGCCGGTGCCCTCATAACTAGGTGCTGGATCATCTAAAGTCAAAAAACCTAAGTTTTTTCGTTAGATACTCTCTTTCCCCAGGTAACGCTGGGAGGGTTTTTTAAAATTTCAATTTTCAATTTTTTAGAAACACTTTGAAGTGAAAAAAACGTGCAAGTTTCTTTTCTTGCTTTTTACGGTTAAAAGTTTATTTATTATATTATATTATTATATTTTGTATAATATTTATATTTTTCTCATAGGTCTGGTCACCAAACAACACTGGAATTCAGGGACGTCTACAAGGATTTCCCGAGAACGTGCAGAATCAAATGGGTCGATGTCAAGACCAGTCAAACAGCAGAATGATGGCGGGTTCTCCTGTAGTTTTAGGCGACAATAACCTGGTAGCTTCCCAGCCGAATGTTCCAGTTACTTTGGCCAGTCAGCAGCTTCCTCATAATCATGGGCCTAACATCAATCTGCATTCGCACCAAGTCATAGGGCCTAACGGACAACTTATTAATATCCAGGGCGTTCCGCAAAGCCATGGTAACGTTGTTCACCAGGGTCAAAATCAAATTCTACAGGGTCAAAACATAAACTTAATGCAGTCGCAACATCACCAGCAGCAGCAGCAACAGCAGCAAAATAGGTTATTTGTGAATGGACAACCTAGTGAGCCAAGTGGCCCTGGCCGGCCTAACCTGCAGATGGCGTCTGGTAATCAACAATTAAAATCGGTTGAAATGCAGCAGAGGATTCAACATCAGCAGCACATGTATAATAGTCAACCGCCACAATATCAACCAGTTGACCCCAGTAAAAACGTGAGGCAGTATAATATGCGACCGCAATGTATACCGAATCAAAATCAGCCAGTCCCCAATAATATGATGCAGATTCAACATCAACAAATGCAACAAAAAATGCAGTGGCAGAATAGGATGCAGCAAAATATGAATCAGCAACAAATAAACCAAATAAACCAGATGCAGATGCATCAGCAAAACCCCCAGAATATCCAAAACCCGAATGTATTTGAAAGGGTACCTCCATTACATCAACATACGCCAAACGCCGTTTGGCAGGAGGAAATCAGAAGAAAAAAGGTTAAATTAAATAAAGTTGTCAAAAACAGACAGTATCACGTGATAGACGGTTGTCAGGTCAGTGGAAATCATGGCCCTTGCCCTAATATTGACGTCCGACAGATACCGAATGAAAACAACAGGCCTGTGGTAATTAATCAACTTCAACAACATAATCACAATGCGTCGAGCCCCTCCTTTATGGAAGATCCCAGTGGTTACTTGGCTCAGCAGACTGCATTATTAAACAATACAATTAACAGACAAACTGGTGCCCATAACACTGGTTACATATGCAACAGTCCTAACTCGTCCTTACAGGGTTCTCAACATAATATAATTGCCATATCAAATTCCCAAGCCAGTGAGGTGCCTTTACCTAGTAATTTAAATGTTAATATAAAACCTCAAGTTCCACGAGTAAATCAAAATATTAATTTAATAAAACAACAACAAGTACAACAGAATACAATGTCCCAACAACAGTACAATCAAATGAATCAAATGCAGCAAATGCAACAACAGAATATTGCCGATAGTAGTGTCCTACATGATCAACCTATGCAGCAATACGTCCAGCAATGTCAGGGTTGTGTTGCTGATCCCCAAATGTATCCTCATAATAATCAAAAGGTTCAAAAATCTAATAGATCAGATAGTGAGCCTGGTACTCCAAGCTCATGTAGTACTTTAGAAGACCCTGTTACATCATCCGTGTATTCAGAAAAACTTAGTAATCAACCGTCTCCTGATACAAGGCCCATTCAAGGTGGAACTGTAAGCACAAGTAACGTTTCGCCAATGGAAAGCATCCATTCGGATCCGCCCACACCGAACCCACATACGCATACTCCTACACCGCCGCAACAAAGAACGATGGAGGCGACGCAGAGTAGCAGTAGTAATGGCAGCTTTAACATACAACATCACAGTGGTCAAGTAGTGCAAATCGTTACTCAGTCTCGAGAAAATTATATTCAACAACAGCAGCAACAGCAACAGCAGCAACATCACCATCAACAGCAGCAACAACATCATCATCAACAGCAACAACAACATTGTCAGTCTTACCCTAAGTCAGAGCAACACAGCTCGTACCCTCATTCAAGCATTGCTATGCCAAGGGTTTCCGAACGTGGGTACACCTCGGGTGTAGTTACCACTATGGCGAGTGGGCGAACCAGTGGCTGCAACACCATAACATCAGTTCTAGCTGGAAGGGCAAACACTGCTACAGTATCTATTAATAGTCCCGCCAGCCATTCTGGTTCCGACACATCAACATCCAATTCAGCACCAACAATCCAAACACAGGCTATCCACGTTAATGTATCCAAAAGTCCATTGGAAATGGTACAAAGCGTTGTTAGTAGCATACAAGTACCACATTCACAACAACAAAATGTTACTGTGTCAATTACACAAACCAGCCCGCAAGTATCACCACAGATTATTAAGCATTCGCCTACCGGGTTGCCACCTGGTCACATTTTAGTTTCTTCCAATGGGCAACTTATAATGGCCAGCGCTGGGAATGGACAAGCGAACGTTATGGCTCCTCCACCACCCAAAGTCATTGGTAACCAAAACGCCATGCCACCAATTTCTGTATCACCCATGGTTACCAATGTTACCGCAGCTGTCAGTCAGATGATTCCCGCTGTAGCGCAACAAGTTCTTGGGCAACAAACTGTGCTAGTCAACGCACTTCCAACGCCGTTTGTTATCCAACCAGGTGTTACTATGACCATGGATGGTATGACCGTTGGTCAAAACATGCAGATTCCTCAGATTGTGACGGGTAACGTAATTCAACAACAAATACAGCTGGATAATAATGATTCCAGGAGAGGTTCGGCTTTACTGTCGCCCGAAACCAAGAAAAAGGGTAAAAAGAGAAAATTACCCTCGCAAACGGTCGCTGGAATGTTACACATCGCCGCACAACAAAATTCTGGCATGGTTATGAACCAACAAGGCTTCCCACAGCAAATCCAAATGACCCATAGTCCTCAGGGAATAACAACTACTCCTGTGATGCAGGCGCTGACTATTGTTCCTAGTAAAAATGGAGGACCTCCTCAAATTGTTATGAACGGCCAAGCGGTGGCAAATACAAATCTAGGAACCCAGCAGATCATTACCAGCTCCCAACCTACCCAACAGATTAATTTACTGCAGCCTGTTAACTTGATCAATGGGGCAACGGGGATGGTTCAGAATTTCCCTGCAATCCAGCAGTTTATAGTTCCGAATATTGGAGGAAGTATGGTGATGAATCCTGATGGTACTGCAACATTTTGCAGGATACTTCTAACTTAGGTATGCAGTTGCAAATACAACATGTTAATGGACAAAATGTTTTGACTCCTATACAGAACAATGGAATGTTTAATGGAGGCCAAAGCATTCTCGCTGCAGGTCCGGCGGGAATGGTTATTAGAGCCCCAACTTCCCAAGGGAAAATTATCCAGCAACAGCACAGTCCCGGAGCACAATTTCTCTCGCCAAACGGAGGCCAGTTTGTGGTTAACGGAGCGCAGTTTAGCGGCCAGTTAAGTCCTTTAGTCGCCAGTGTAAGTCCATCTCAACAAGTAACGTTTAGTACGTCTCCTCAGCAAATTAGACCAAACAACCAAATTCAGCCGGCTCAACAGGAGTTCATTCAGATGAATGGACAAATGGGCCAGACTTTGATGGTGCCGTGTACACCGCAGACCGCAAACATTGCTGTATCATCGTCAAATCAACAAAACACCACGTTTGTGCAACAGAATACGACCATAGTACAGCAACAAACTACGATGGTAGCTAACAATCAGCATCTGCAGAATTTTCAACAAAACAACCAGCAAGGCCAGCAAAACGTCGCTAGATCAGCGACTCTAAATTTGGATCAGCAAAATTTCATTATAAATTCTAACGATAACAAACAAGTACAGGCCGTGATGGTACAGCAGCAAAGATCTAGTCCTCAGGAAAACGCAAACTACAGACATTCCGTTTCGACACAAACTGCAGTTAATCAAAACTCTCAGGCTGTTACTACCAACACCTTCTGCCAAACATCTACATTGTCAGCTGGCAGTCCGCCTGACACCACAACATTAAGCCCTATGGCGTCTGGAGGACAGAGCCCTCCTACTGCTGATACGACCACGCATACTGGTAGTACGGATGATGGATTGTCGCCAGCACCTTCAAATTGTTCAGCTACGTGTAGTGACATTACTATACCTGGACGTCCTGGATCTCGTACCATGGTAAGCTTTTTTCTGTCTAAGTAATTTAAGGTGTTTTTTCCACATGGAAATTACTTGTTTATGCAATCATAACATTTTTTTTCTGCTTTAGGCAATGGTACATTGTGTTTCGAGTAGTGAACCGGATCTACTTGAAACCAGCACTCAACCTTCAGACCAAGATTGGCGAAGAATCAGTCAGTCAACCAGTTCGATGAAACAAGAAATAAGCTCGCTTAAACACGAACTTACTGACGTCACCAGCGGCCATATGCACTACGGAAAGCGACAACAAAATATAGCTCACGTAGCTTATGCCGAATCTTCAAATATGATTTCGGGAATGCAATTTTTGGAACATAAAATGAAACAAGAAGTGATGAGTTCCAAGCATTACGAGAAGATGGTGCATCAAAAAAAGAGTAGTGATATGATGGTTGTGATGGAGGCGAGGCATATGTCGCTATTTGAGGACGACGATGGTAAGTCTATATGTATTTGCGTTCTGGTTAGGTTAGGTTAGAGCCACCTTTGCAAAGTCGTTTCAATTTGTAGGTTGAACCAAGATTTATCTACTGCTTTAAAAAATATGGCTACTACAGGATTCCTTATAATAGACTACCTATTTTGATATTGAAATAACTTCTATTTGGGATTAGTTGATTTGTTTTTTTCTATATCATTATCTTCTATGTTTTTTGGGATTTTAATCAACATGTTATTAATTGAGTAAGCACGTGTCAGAAAACTAGGATCAAATTGATTTTTATAAAATGTCATTTTTCTAATAAATTATTTAATTCCCATGGATTCTTTAGTTTAGCAACAAGTGTTTTGAGTAGAAACTTACATAAGAAGTAATTCAATAAAAGAAGTAAGGCGTGCAAATTTACATCAAGGCGACATCCACAATCTTTTAATGAGTCACGAGGCAAATTTTATAAAGAGCATTTTAGGTGTTGATCAAACGAAAATCCTTAAGAAATTAATACAAAAAATCTCTATAATCCAAAAGTTAATGTTTGGTGTGCAGTAGAATCATTTGGCATTATTTGTTCATATTTTTTTGAAGATGGAAATACCCGTCCTCTAAGAGTGACGTCCAAGAGTTATGTAAATATGCTAGAGACGTTTTTTATTCCTGATTTTGAAAGAGGGGATTACCAAATTGTGCGTTATAACTCCAGCAAGATGAAGCAACAGTACATGCCTCCAGAGTTTTAGGTTAATGGCGACGCATTGCACGATTTGGAAATTTAAATTGGCCTTCTAGGTCCCCGGATTTAACTGCACCAGACTTTTTTCTGTGAGTCTATTTAAAGGCGAAGGTTTTTGCAACTCGTCCAAAAAATATCCAAAACTAAAAGTCCAAATTGATGAAGAAGTCCACTGAATATATCAGGCTTTGCTTCATCGGGTCATGAATCAATTCTTGTCCAATCTTGAAAAGTGCATTGAAGCTGATGGTGGTAACATAAGAGAAGTATTTTTTTTAAAGTTAGAATAGCTCGTATGTTACAGTAAATCCTAAATGGTAAATTGTAATCAGGTGTAATAAAATTTTTGTTTCATTAAGTTTTAAGAATTTTATTGTGCCAATAAAATGGGTAAGTCTATTATGGAGAATCCTAAATAATATTTATACAATTAATTCATTTTCGTAGTTGCTTAGGGTTTCCTTAATTGTTAGATGTAATGATCTATTATCTTTTATTCAGATTTATCAGTATTTTAAGTTTTTTGTGTGTAATATTTCAAGAAAAAAATTAAATTAAAAAAATTATGGTCCTTGCGGGGTTTGATCTCGGGACTTCAAGGATAAAACATATACGCGTTAACACACCCAGCATAATTCGCGTTTTATAAAAATTTGCTTTGGTGGTATAGGAACGAACAAGTTAGTAGGTCCATGTGCAAAGTATCCAATAAAATAAACTAACCAATTTGGGTTTTTTAATAACTAAAGGCAAGGTATTACCGATGACATTTAATGATATTGCCTATTAACAATGGAAAAATTTATGTGTTTAGGACAGCTTGGTTCAACCTATAAACTGTCACGACATTGTAAAAATGGCTTTTAGTTGTCCAAGCATGCTTGTAGCTTGTTGCTAATTAATCATCGGTGTGGTAGATTGTGGTGATAGTATGGTTGTTGATCTTAGTTTTGCATGATTGTTGTGTTTCTAAAATGTTAAAAAGTTTAATCTTTGGGCAACAATGTCAATTACTTAATTTACGGTTTAAAAGTTAGATTTATTTCTGTCAATCAATTTTTGTTATGTTATTATTAGTTCTGTAATTTTGGAATGTGTAAAAGAAATTTTCTTATTTCAAGAACCAAGAAGCAAAGGAAAAGGTGTTTTTAAAATAACAGGGAAAAATTTTAATATACGAACAGCATTGCCTTCAATAGTTAAGTAAAAAATGAATTTAGAAAAAAATATTTTTGATTTATAATATATTATAATGAAGCCGCTTTTAAGTTGATTTTACACTGTAGATATTTTAAGGTTAAATCTTTAAAAATCACAAAAATATTTACTAGAATTGCCGGGCATCTGAAAGAAAAATGGCGTTTGCCGTATTCTCCTTGCATTAATAAAAAAATGCTTCAATTTTTAAAAATTAAAAAGTGTGCAGTTAGAAAAATTGCAGAAGAAAAAAACACAATTTTTTATACACTTTAAAAATAGTCAATAGAAAATTATATTTTATTATTTTTGTTTCATGTTTTTTTTGTATTTATTAACACGTTTTATTGCGGAAAAATCATCGATGTTGTAACCATTAGGCATTTGATGGGTGTGAAATATAATGTTTATTTAAAATAAAGAAAATTTCATAAGTCAGGTTATATCGAAACTAGCAAATTTTACAATTTTGATGTTTTTTTTAATTTATGGATTTCGGTGCCTCAGTCGTTGAGAACGTAGTTAATTTTATGTAATTTAAAGACCTGTTTTTTGTAACGCAATATTTGCCACCTTGTATAGTAATTGTCGTAGTTTGTCTATATATGTTGATACTACTCATTAAAAAAAAAAAATTTGGGCGTAGATGTAAATATAGTGAATTTAAATATTATAGAAATTAAACTTATGTTTAAAATTTATTTAAAATGGATTCTGTTTTAAAATGTCCTCTTGAAATATTAAGTTGCTATTATACTCTCTGCAGGATATAAAAAACACAAAGAAAAAGCGCTGTATATACTGCCGAAAACCTACTTTTGTGTGCACAAGGTGTGGCTAACATTCCAGAAAAACACTTTCGGAACATTAACATGGTGTGTGTTGTGACTGGTTTTTCCTAAACATCTTTTATCAGAAATCTCATCACTTTTGTACAAAATCGTCTTTCCATTCAGGTATCTCATTGGTGCTTATGCAATTTTTCACATCATATCAATATTACAACAAAGTCTGTTTGATTTAAAGATGTATTAAACTTCCACTCTCTTTATTTTTTAAAATCGCGACGTTTTAACCTCCTGACTATCGTCAGTAGTAGAAAAAAGGCAGAAATATGTCTTAATGTTGCAAATCAATGTTGGCAACCTCATTGGTGAATTTGAAATGGTAACATGCAAGTAGACAAAGAAATTTTAAGTTAAAGCAAAAGTAAATACGAGAATGGAATGAAAAGTTTCCGGCCTAACCGATAGAGGGCGCAAGTTGCGTCATATGACTGTATTTTTAAATAACCTCATGCTTTGCTAGTTTATCTTCAAAGTTTGAAAAGAGTGCGTCAAGTGGTTCATATTTTAAAGTTGTTTAAAGTAATAAAGTTTTACCTTTTGGTCAAGCTACAGAAATCAAAACAGAGTTAGATGCTACTTTAGGTGAGTCAGTGCCTTCATTTTCCACCGTTAAAACTGGGTTTGCAGACTTTAACTGCACGAGCACTAAAGATGTCCTGCATTCCGTCAAATTTAAAAGGGCAACGGGCAAGTTCTTTATTCATCGATAAAAAGTACCCTGAATTTATGCGCTGAACGTCAAATGACGTCATGAGAAGTTCTGATGGAACGAATTAAAACGAAGTGTTTAAAAACGCTTTGCTATTTGTTCTGTAACTGTTTCTCTTCCGTATTTATTTATTTTTTTTGCTTAGGTATTTTATAAAAACGCTTTGATGGAATCCATTGGACTCTCTAGTGGTTTAAAAACGGTTTGATGAATTAGCGCTTAATGCGCTGGATCCATCGATGCAATAAAAAACTTGCCCAACTTCTGAAGAAATTGTGCAGAAAGTTTATGAAATCGTTTTGAATGATCACTGGTTGAAGTTGGATAAGATAGCTGAAGCTGTGGGCATATAAAAAGAGGCGAACTCACCATATTTTAACTGAAGTGAGAGATGATGAGAGTTGAGAAAACTATCCGCTCGGTGGGTGCTGCGATTACTTACTCCAGAGCAAAAACTCATTCGCATGACCATCTCAGAAGGGTGTTTGACACTGTTTTGACGTTCCCCAACTGAATTTCTTCGACGATTTGTTACTGTCAATGAAACTTGGACCCATATTATGCTAGGCTGAAAACTTTTCATCCCATTTTCGTAACGAGGACTGAAGAAGATTATATTTGTAGCCTCCCTCAACTAAAAAAAATGTAAAATAGCCATCCTATGTATTATTTACCGTAGAATCTAAATAAATACTTAAGGAAGATGATTTAAATTAAAAAATCAACATAAAATTAATTTTATTTTATAGAAAACCTTATTTATTGGTTCCTTTTTGATAGCATCTCACTTCTTTTAATGTTATTTCTGCTTTAATAAAAAAATTCTTTGGTTGAACAGCTGCGATTAAAAAATACATCTTTATTTCAACGTTCGTGTATTTATGATCTTCACGCAAACAAAATTTGTTGTTTAGCGATCGAAAAAGAAAAATCTGAACCAGAATCTAATTCTGCTCCAAACCACGAATTTGTGACTGGGGATTTAGTGTGGGGCCCCACGAAAGGTTCGCCGGCGTGGCCAGGAAAAATTCTAGAGTTAGAACACGATATAGCGTCCGTAAAATGGTTTGGTAGCGAAAAATATGTGTCGAAAATAAAGGTCGAATTTTTGCAAACGTTGACCGAAGGACTAGATGCACAACATCACGCCAGGAAGAGAGCTAGAACGTGAGTGTTTTTTTCTTTTGGAATTTTGGCCACATCGCATTTTTTCTGCTATTCTGTTTAAATATTTCTGCTAAGGTTTTGTTTTAAGTGATATACAGTGTGCAAGCATATTAAGCTAGATTAATATGATTAAAAAAAATAGTTGTTTTCTGCTTGGTACAATTTACTTTCATCATTACCAATTTTAATTTCTCGTCAAGCAAATACAAAAATAGTATATTATACAGGGTCCTGCAGCTCACCTCCCGTCTTAAGTAGCTCATTTATTATTTAATGTAAAATTTCATATTTTGCAGACGTTACCTTTGATTGATTGATTATGTAAATCACAAGTTGACGTTTTGTCGCCTCGACACTGCAGCTACAGGGCTTGTTGTATCTCTTGTTAATTTGTTTCAGTTAAAAGGTTTGACACCTTAGAATTATAGCTACTGTCTTTTTGTCTCCGCCTCCTGGTGGTTTAGTGTCCACCATGAGGTTTTGATTGTTCTCCAGATGTAAGTGCAGGGCACTCATATTGATGTGAGAGGCTGTCTTTCCTCTTCGTCACATAGTCTGCAAATGGGTTCTTCTCTATAGATGCCCATAGTGTCATATTTTTTAAGGGTGCAGTGTCCGGTTATTAATCCTGTCATATCCTAATCTGATTCCTATTTAGTTTTAGTAGATTCACTTGTCATGCTTTCGATGGTGAGTCCAGCATTGATTTACTGTATTTCTTGGAATGGGTTCCAGTATGACTGATGTTGTGTTTGAATCCGCCGAGTCATAGCCACGAACCGAGGCTTTGTATTCAAAAACAGGTTCAGGACCACACTTGCTGCGGAGCCTCTGGCTAGGAGTCTGCATTTTCATTGCCTGTATTCCCCTGTCCTGGCACCCAGAAAGTGTTTTGTTGTGGTTAGCAGGCATGCGACAGTTCCAAACCAACCTTGGTGCTTTTGGGAGCAAAGCTTTTATGGCCGCTTGACTATCAGAGAAGATATGACGTTACTTAATACGGTGATTTCGGGAAAATAATTTTGGTTATACAGGGTGTCAAAAGTGTGACGTCACGATGGTGCGTTTTTTTAAATTGAATGCTCTGTATTTTTTATATTTATTTAGGTACCTCTTGTGGTCATCAATCTTCCTCTAAAATTTTGTTAACATCGGTTTGATGATTTCGGAGAAAAAATTTATAAAAAAAATTGTTTTGCGCCACTGAATTTAAAAATGGATAAAAATACCAATAGTGCTTGATTAATAGAATTAAACGAAAAACATATTAAGTAACGTAATATCAGTCGCTCAGGTCTTGTTTGGTTAATTGGAACTGTACAGGGTGTCCAAAATTTAGTGTCAAACTCTTCAAATTTAAAACCACCTTATTTTTCTTATTTAATATGAGCCCCTGCTTATTTTAAGGTCGTTAGATGCAGAATTAAAACACAAACATTTTTCCAAATATAACCCTATCGAAATTCCTAAGACATTAAAAGTTATTCGTTGAAAACTTATTTTGGCATCTATTTTAATAGTAATATCATTAAATAAAAATGGTAGGTGGCTTTGAAAAACAATTTATTGACATGAGAGTTTCCCAATCACGTTAATTATTACCTAAAAATTTGTTAAAGTTACATAAATGTTAGCGAAAAGGTATTACAAAGTAAAAATTAGGCTTATTTAACATTTAAAGGTATTTCTTGAATTAATAATTTACTCAACTTTTATAATACGTGAAGAATAACGCTCTGTAAGTTAAATAAACTCCACTGTCAATAAATTGTTTTTCATAGCCACCTATTATTTTTATGCAATGCTATTACTATTGAAATAGATGCCAAAATGAGTTTTCACAATTACTTTTATTATGTTAGGAATTTCGATAGGGTTATATTTAGAAAAATGTTTGTTTTTTAAGTCTGCATCTAACGACCTAAAAATATTCAGGGTCTCATATTTAAAATAAGAAAAATAAAGTGCTTAAAATTTGAAGAGTTTGACACTAAATTTTGAACCCCCTGTACAGTTTAAAATAACCAAACATGACCTAAGCGACTGATATTACGTTACTTAAAAAGTTACTTGTTTAGTTTTATTAATTAAGTACTATTGGTATTTTTATTCATTTTAAAATTCAGTGATGCAAAACAGTTTTTTTTATTTAATTGTTTTTCTCTGAAATCACTAAACCGATGTTAACAAAATTTTAGAGAAAGATAGATGACCACAAGAGATACCTAAATATACAAAAAAAATACAGACCATTTGATTTAAAAAAATGCACTATCGTGACGTCACACTTTTTGTGACACCCTGTATAATCAAAATTATTTTTCTGAAATGCACCGTGGGTTAAAGGTAACGTCTGCATAAAATGAAATTTTTCACTAAATAATAAATGAGCTAGTTAAGACGGGAGGTGAGCTGCAGGACCCTGTATATAAAACAACTATAATCTATATCAAATTATTTATGTTTTAGAAGTCGAAAACTAAATACCCAACTCGAGAAAGCGATACAAGAAGCCATGGCCGAACTGGACAAGAACGAAACCCAAGAAGACGACACCAAGGAGTTATCCAAACAAAAAGTGGTGTCTTCTACCAATACCAAAAAAGCATCGTCGAGGTTAAGAAGCGGACAACGATAGAGAGTGAAAATACATATATTTATATCATCTTATTATAGGACCAACATCGAAGCATAACCTGTGTAAACCTAGATAAACATTTTATACTAGAAAAATTAACGCTTTTCAATGTTACAATAATGTAAGGTTCGTGAACGAGTGAAAATAATTGTTGTTAATTAAAATAATATCATATAGCTGGTGTCTATTAAAGGGGCAATAAGGGAGAAAACTATATTTGAAGCCATCTTAATTTTGAAGTGACAAAGCAAAAACATCTGGACTTAAATATAACGCATTGGTCCAAGAAGTCAGTAACTATGGTAACTACAAATGCATTGACCGTGTCAAGAGACGGGTTAGCTAGAAGTAACCTTTACAAATAAGGATAAACAAACTTAGAATGCAAATAAATATTTATTATATTTTTATAAAAAAATAAAATAAAAGAAACCTTGGGCGAAAAAAAAATATAAATAATATATTAGAGTTGTATCAACATTACGAAAGCCCAGGGGGGTCAAGTTTAAAAACATTGAAATTTTAACAATAAGTCAATTTTGACTAACTATATTCAAATTTCAACACACTGTAGTAGAATTTCAGCTTTAAATTTTAAAATATTAACTAAGTCGAAATTTTAACTTGCTAAATCAAAATATTAACTAACTCTATTGTAATTTCAACTTACTATGGTAAAATTTACAATTTACAATGTTCAAATTTTAACTTATTATGTTTACATTTTAGCTTAACATGTTAAAATTTTAACTTACTGAATTTCAACTTACTAAATTGAAATTTCAACTTACTATGTTAAAATTTACAATTTACAATGTTAATATTTTAACTTATTATGTTAAAATTTATAATTAACAATGTTAAAATTTTAACTTATTATGTGGACATTTCAACTTTACATGTTAAACTTTTAAGTTACTAAATTGAAATTTTAACTTATTATGTTAACATTCTCAATTTATAATGTTGAAATTTTACCTTATTATGCTGACATGTCAGCCTAACATGTTAAAATTTTAACTTAGTAAATTTTAACTTACTAAATTGAAATTATAACTTATTATGTTAAAATTTACAATTTATAATGTTAAAATTTTAACTTATTATGTTGACATTTCAGCTTAACATGTTAAAATTTTAACTTACTAAATTGAAATTTCAACTTATTATGTTAAAATTTACAATTTAAAATGTTGAATTTCAACTTATTATGTTGACATTTTAGCTTAACATGTTAAAATTTTTACAATATTGAAATTTAACTTATTAAGGTAAAAATTCAATTTACTATGTTAAAATATATACTTACTTTGTTGAAATTTTAGCTTAACATGTTGAAATTTTACCTTAGTAAGTTAATAAATAATAGGTGAAATTTCATTATAGAAAGTTTGAAGTTTAACATAATAAGATAAAATTTTAACATATTAAGTTCAAATTTTAACTTAGTGAATTGACATTTCAACAAAGTAAGTAATTTTAATCTAGTAAGTTAAAATATAGCATGTTAAACTTTCAACTTTCTTATGCTTGGCTTCTCTAGCTTTACGTTAAATTCTAACTTATGAATGTAACTTATTTAATTTTAGCTTGGGCTGTTAAAGCAACTCATGTTGCAAACAACTCCAGTAAAATCAAGCTATCATCGTAAATTGGAAATTCTGAGTCACATGTTGACAAATCAGGAATATGGGGTGGATATAAAAAACTCCCTAGTAAGTAAGGAATATCAAAACACATCGCATTTATCTTAGTGTTATCTGCGAAGCTTAGTAGAGACAACAACACGTCGCTTTTTTCTTAATTTATAACATCAATTAAACAACCTAGTTTTTAATAAGGTGGATTGCCTGTCAACCCTTCACTGTATAAAATTTAAGTGTAATTTATTCCCTGTATGTTGTTACTCCTCCTTTCACATTCCTATCTGCAAGCGCTCTCTCCAGCACTATTGAACATTTGGTAATTGTCTCAAAAGTTTTGTCGATATTGAAGAATTTTGTTATACGGGTTTTCTTTGTGACGCTGATCTCAAGCCTGAAAGAATTTGTAGTCTAAAACGTTTCGTTTTCGAGATATCCATCATCAAACTTGAAAATCAAACAAACCTCATTTTCCCTATTTCTCCTTTTTGCACACAATTCTTGATTTCTACACTAAATTGGCACACGATATTTTATAAACACCTTTTAAAAACCTGTTTTTTATTTATTTTACGCCTTTTTTACTTTAATTGCAAAGCTTTACTTTCAAACGCCGCGTTTGAAAGTAAAACTTGGCAATTTAAAATAAAAAAGTTGTAAAATAAATATCAACACAAGTTTTTAAAAGGTGCTTATAATACATTGTGTGCCAATTTAGGATTAAAATTAGGGATTGTGTGCAAAAAGAATTAGAGAGTGAAAATGGGGTTAGTTTGATTTTCAAGTTTGATGAGTGATTGATCCCCACTTCATCTTTAAATAACATTAGTTAAAATGCCCGCTGGCCTTAACCCTATTGCTCTTTTAATCGTCAACCCACCGTCCCAAAAAAAAAACCTTTTTAAAAACCAAAATTTCAAAAATTACTGCTACCTGACATCGTTAGCTCCTCATCTTTAAAAAAGACCTTAGTCAAAATGTCTGCTGACCTTAACCCTTTACTGCTCTTTTAATCGTCACCCATCAATTAGTAAAATGACATCTGACATTGACAGATCATTATTTTCGCCGGTCCACAGCCGCCCAAGTAAAACTGTAGGCTGATGTAATACTGGTATATTGATTCCTAGACAACAATATAATTAATTAACCTTTTATCATAAAATATTAAAATATTTTTCAAATGCCTTTTTTAAATTGTAGTTTAAGAATTTTATTAGGCATGTATTTATATAAGCTGAAAACATATTTAAAAATAAACTATATCACTTCAAAAAAAAGTAATGCAATTTCTTATATATAAATATTGTATGTAAATTTTGAAATTGATTTCTTCTAAAGTATATACAAACTGGGCTTTCAAAAATGTTGTATATATTGTCTGATTAGTTGATAAAAACGGTTTAATAAAGCCTAGGGTAAAAGAAAACTCGAAGAAAAACAGGTAGATCGTTTTTTAATTGTTATGATTATGAACAGTGGTGTTTCTGGAAAATCGCAATGTTTGGTGTATCAGTTTTTATGTATGGAAATTACTACAAAACTTTAAAAATACATGAGAAAACATTTCAGCAGGGTTGCGTGGCAAAATTTATATATTATATTTTTACTGGGTGATCCAGAGGCATGGCTTACTATCTTTTTTCCTGCACTTTTCAAGATAGAAAGATCAAACCTGGTATCCATATAATGTCAAATTTGGAGTTTTTTGATAAGTCATGTGTCTTCCGAAGACTTCTGGTTTCACTGGAAACGGTCACAGCTTTTTATTTTTAAAGAAAATCCATATATTATAGTCGAGGCAATGAAGCACTAAAAAGGCCAAAAGTTCAGAATTTTTGCACTAAGACGGATCTAAATGCGTCTCTAATTTAGAAAATGCATTTTTATTGAGGGTTTTCAAGGTCGCTGATTACGATTATGATGTTTAAATTGACCCACAGCCGACCTGGAGCTCAGCAACGCCGATGAACGTCATCCCCGTGGGACTCTTTCAAAATTCACGCGGGGAAGGAGAGAAACTCGATGCCCGGGGGTGTTTTGGGTCGCTGAATTCAAATATGGCATCGGCGAACACTCCCCGGACACCTGGTGCACCGGAACCTGGACGCGGACCTCATCTCCAAAATCGTTATGGGGGTTTTTTTGGGACGCTGAATCCAATTTTCACGTCGAAAACGACCCTCTAAACACCTGGTGGACCGTAACTAAGAAGAAATTTAAAAATAGGAAAATATATAGATAATTTTGAAACTAAAATTTGATTTTGACAAATAAATAAATTTTAAAATAAAAATTTACAACTTTAAAATGACGGTCCACCAGGTGTTCAGGTGGTCGTTTTTGACGTGAAATTTTGATTATGCGCGCCAAAAAACGCCCCTACAATTTTTTCCGGGCTGTTTTTGGCGATCTTGTCAGGAAAATTCTAGGGGATGACGTCCACGTCCAAGTTCTGCAGCACCAGGTGTCCGGGGCGTTCGTCCATGCCACATTTGAATTCAGCGACCCAAAAACCCCCGGGCGTCAAGTTCTCTCCTTCCCCGCGTGAATTTTGGAAGAACCCACGGAGATGACGTTCATCGGACTTCCTGAGCTCCAGGTTGGCTGTGGGTCAATTTGAACATCATAATCGTGATCAGCGACCTCGAAAACCCCTGAGCACCCCATTTGGGCCAGTTCTGACTCATATGTACAAAGTTATTAAATCTTCCAAAAGCCGTCTCAAAAATGCATTTTTATAATGTTTTTTTGCTGCAACAATGCAATTTGGATTCCTGATTTTTGATAGCTAATTTTGTTTTAAATTTTAAAGCTGTCAAAATTTGACATATAAGTAAGTGAGTTTGTAAGTGTGTGTATGTCAAAACGTTGATATTTAAAAAACGTTTTAGGCGAACGGTTTTTATTGCTTTCTTGAATTATAATGCACTAGATAAAAATAAAATGTTTTAATATTTTTTTAAACATTAATCATCATTTAACTAAAAACGAAGGAGTCATACCCTGGGAGAGCCAAAATAGTTTAAAATAAAAGTAACTTTATTTTTCAATTTTACATCCAAGTTCACCCAATTTTTATTATTTTTTTACCAAATTCTAACCTTGCCATTGGGATCTCAGAAAGTATAGGTTATTTGAAAAAGGCTACCGTCATTAATTTTATTATAAATACCGATCTAGATTTTAATTTAGATTTGTTAAATAATTGTTAATTTCTGAAATGGTGCGATTTCCATGTGCATAAATTGAGGTATTAAATATTGCAATTTCTCCAGTTTCCATTGTTGAAAAATAATTTGGGAATTTTACGTATTTTAATTATGTATCCTATAATTTTTTAATATTTACTTTTAGTAAACTGAAAGTGTTTTTAAGGTGATGATTTTAATTGGAAATATATAGGGGATACGAATAATGGCTAATGATTTTATTGTAAAAATTTTATTAGTAAAAATCAACTATTTGTATTTTCACATATAAAATTCTTCAAAATATTGACAATTGCAAGAAATTAAATTTGTCTATTTATATTAATAATTTCAAAGCAATTTCAAAATAAGACGTCATTATTAGCTTCTTTAAGTACTCCATACGTAAATTGATTTTTTTAATAGACAACTTAGCTACTTTTCTTATGCCCTGTATATTTTAAAAATAAACTGCGGGGCACTTAAAATCTATACCGGGTGTTGCTCCGCCGAGCGGGACATAGGGAATCCCATGTAAATTTTGAAGTAGTCAAATATTGGCTCCTCTAATTATTTTAGAAAAAAATGCTATTAGGATTTATTGAAGAGCACAATAAGTTCCACCCAAAATGAAAATTTGAGCATTTTTCAACCAACACGTAAAGAGTAAACTGCTTAAATACTTCCGCAACGTAGTATCTCATTATGCACCCTGTACTCTAGAAATCAATAATAAAAACACCATATCGATTTATCAGTGACAATTTACATCATTAATTTATAATGTCATTGCCAAAACTGAACAATTTTATACGGGAAATTCAAAAAGAATCCTCGCATTTCATTTTAGTTTACAGCTAATTCCAACACATGCACTCACAGTTACGCAAGACAATAAAACAAATTTGTCTACATTTAGAAATCAATTTATGACGAAAATATCAGGATTTAATCAAATGCTCAAATATTCCTCCATTAACTGCCAGACAATAACCCAAACGATTATAAACCATTTCTTACTTGGCTAGTTGGTACATCGATATTCTGGCACATTAGCGAAATAGCATTCCTTAGCTGGTCTAAATTTTCATATTTTTATTGGTATAAAGCTTAGTTTTAAATGTCCCATAGAAAAAAATGTTTGGAAAATCGAGATTGAGTTCTTTTCCAGTTTATAAATAATTTATGGTACTGGCACATCCATTTGAACCAAATTCTATTTCCGATTTTAAGGCGAAAATTTCCAAAGTTAAACTCCCTTCAAATTGGCAGTGGTCCAGGATAGTGGCATTCCCTAAATTATTCATATTTTTTATTGGTATTAAAGAGTTTTTAATGTCTCAACATGAAATCAAATTTGTTTCGTTCTCGCAGTACCTGGTGCAAGATATTGAATGTTCGGGCCTATGATTGTTCTATATTAAAGGCATTGTTCAAATAATTGCAAACTCTGTACTGTGTGGGCACCATCCATTAAACAAATCTCGTTGATTTTCTCCAATTTTCAAAAGGCAAAATTCTGTTCTCTAAAAGTTTCCGAATACTCCGTCATTCAAATTTGTGTCAAGTGAAAATATGGTAAATTTGATATGGTGCTTGAAAATTCCGCCAGATTAATTTTTGTGGATACTTGAGTCCTTGTCTCAAAAATCGATTTTGGTTTTCGTTACTCCAGTACCGGCAATTTTAAATGTTGGGTTCGTTGTTCAATTGTGCATTCTCAGTAAAGCAAATATTTTGTAAAACCTCTGGTGTTTGTCCTCTCATCATCTCAAAGCAAATTCCTGTCGTCGTATTTCGTTCCGTCTCTTAATTCTTGGTGTCTTTCGTACTTGTAAGCGTGTTATTTACTTTTTTTTAATTCGAGATATTGTGGTGGTCTTCCAGTAATGTCCTCCAGTTGTCTCGTGCTAATTTTTCCTCCTACACAAAGTATCCGTCTAATCCTCTCGTTTTGTACAATTTCTCTGATTTCACGTCGATTTTCTTCACATTGCAATTTTGATTATTGCCTGTAGTTTTAAATTTTTTATCGTCTTCTATTGTCGTTTAGGTATTGCCATTGGAAAATAGGCTGCAAACATGTCCGCTACTCGATAACTATTTCCCGATAAAACCATTTTATAATAGTATTTTTCTTGATTTGAGTGTTCATTATTTAAATGATTACATTGATCTACAACTGAGTAAGAGTTAAATAATTTTTCTGTATTTTATTATAAATTTCTAATAATACAGGGCGCGTAAGAAGATAGGAGATTCGTAACTTATTTTAGCATTTATCTCTTAGCTGGCGGACTGAGAAGAGCTGAAATTTGTACACTGGGTACAACTTTTCGTGCTCTTTAAAAAATCTAATAATATTTTCTTCTAAAATAATTAGGGGAGCCAATATTGGACCACTTCAAAATTTACATGGGATTCCCTATGTCCCGCTCGACGGAGCAACACCCGGTATAATCTAAATTGTTAATTTTTTTTACATTTTCTAATAATGATTAAGAAAAGAAACTTAAAATAATCTTTATTGTATTAAAGAGTCATGTTTAACCCAGTTTAATTTGCAAAAATTTTGCAAATAAAAAAAAACTTTTTATAGTTTTTAAAATTTTTATTTTTCAGCTGTCCTACAGTTTATAAACACCGATTTTAAAAAAAATATGCTAGTCACTGATAATTTACAATTTTAAAGTTTGTAACGACAATAAAACAATTCTGTTTAGGACATTCTTAAAAAGTTTAAGCAAAGTGCATATAGTATATTTAAATCCAAAGTACAATCACGGTAATATTACAGGTAAACTGTTTATTGTTAATTGATTGATATCTTAATCGTTGGAAATTTGGTTTAAATATACTATATTGATACTGTGATGCAGTTCATTGTGATCCAGAATTTATATTTGCTTGATATTGATTTAGTACTGGGTCAATTCCGATTCCATAATAGGCAGAATATTTTGCAGCTGTAATATAAAAGCCATATTTTTTTATAGATGATTCTTTGTACTGAAATATTTTTCTAAAAAGTTCTCCAGGTCGACGGCATTTAAACATCCGTTTAGAAATTCTGGGTTTCCTGAATAAAAAAAACGAGGAGAGGTCCAAATAGAATGTTACGTAGGTTTTTTTTTTAATTGCACTCAATCTGAATATCTTTAAAAAGACGACATTAAAAATTTTCTCTTATTGTACCTTCGGTCAAATATGTCCTAACTCAAAACACTGTTAATTCAAAAACCATTAAAATAAGCACAATAAGTTTTTGAGCAATTCTCTAAGGTTTTAAGGGCTATATAAAGTGCGTTTTAGGTATTCTAAAAATGTAAAAAATAAGGTAAGACACTATACTTTAATGATAAAAAATCGAAAAATTCACCAAGTTGGTAATTTTTTACTTATCTGGCCATGGCCGATTTTACTAAAAAAAATTATACGAGGGTTTTTTTGGGGCGCTGATCACGAATCTTAAGTCAAATTTTATCGGAAACTCCTAGTTTTTAAGTTATAATGCACCGCTCCGACCCAACCTTAAAACTGCCAAAATTTTACTAAAATTCCTCTTTCTTAAAATTAGTTACACTAAAAGTGAAGATTTTATGGTAAAACATTTATTATTTTTTGGGATACATACAAAAAAACACTAAAGAAATAGTTATTTTCCTAACAAGTGCGCAAAGTGATACTTTTCCGCACGCGACTGCCGTTGCCGGGCAAGCAGTCAAGTGCGGAAAAGTCACTTTGCGCAACCGTTAGGAACAAAATTTTTCCTACGAGCGTCAGATAATACCAATATTAAAGCAATGATTATTTTTTAAATGATGTTTAATCTGAAAGAACTACTACAACATATTTATAAATGGGAATTATTTGTTGATAACATTTACAACAAAAGAACAGTTATTAGCATATTGTAAATTAATTGCAGAACCTGTAATTTCATTTAGCGGGTGGCTTATGGAAGCGCTTTTTGTACGGCTTGATGAAGGTTGACTTAGCTCAGGAGGGGAGTTGTTCATGGTCAATATTTTATTCGACATATCCTTTTTCTGATTTGTGGATTCATCAATGTAGCTCTCAGCTACAGCCGTTGATTTCCAGCTCCCAAGTCGATTGACATTGGTAATTCCTTCTCCAGAATCCGCTAACATAGTCGCAGAGGATCGACGAAAACTATGTCCAGTGTACTCTTCTGGATTTTTAATTTTAGGTATGCAGCAATTTCTGAAGGCATTTTACCTATTGAATTTATTCCCACACATTGCGTACTGCATGCTCCTTGTTTATACTGGACAAAAAAAAGTCTGTGTGGGGTATGTGGTTTTCGCAAATTTGCATATTTACGGTACAATTGCAGATAAAGTCCGTTATTTGTTTCATCGGACACTACAAAGATTCTGGAAGTGTTATTTTTACTGTCAGGAATTTTCACCACTATCAAATTTTCATTATCCTGTATGTCATCAATCATTATTTTTGTAAGTTCATCTCTCCTACAAGCACCGGCTAATCCAAAAATTGTAGCAACTTTTATTAGAAGGTAATATTATCAGGTGCTTCTTTCATGAATCTTGAAACTTCTTCTTTGCTGAAAGTTTTTGATTTTTTGGCCGGTATCCCACGTTTTGGTGTTTAAGTAGTGATGTTAGCTTGAAATATGAACTTAAATCAAGGTTCTTTTCACTTTAGGACACATTTTAACAAGAGTACTTACTCCATAAAGTATTAGGTTTATATGTTTTTTGCAAATCCGCAAAATAGGCCAAGAACACTTCTTCTTTAATACTTTTTGTCCCCTTGCTGGAGCACCAGTTTTCGAAAGGACTATATTGATTCTCATATTTTCACGAGATTTTGCTGGTAATAAATTCAAACTTACGGTATTTGCTGCATCCAGGATAGAATCTGGTAGCTCCTCATCGGAACTACTCATTTTAAATAATTATTTTTGTCGGATTTTTATTTAATTAATTTTTTGGAAACGAAGAAAAAATCTGACATGTGTTAAAATCACTAAGATTACATATTGTTGCTTGACTTGTCATAATCATTTATTATTATTATACAGGGTAATTAAAAAAATGTTTTTTTTTGTGTTTTAGTTGAAATATTGAAAATTACGAAGTAACAAACAAAAGAGAATAAACTAAAATTGCAATGGCTTGCTATATTGCATGAAATAGCCTACAATTACTAAAATACATATAAATCTTGCTTACCTGTAAGATTTTAGAGTAGTTTTTTTCCGCACGCGTGCAGAAAGTTCACTTTCAGCCGTGCGAAGTTTACCTCAAATGCGTGTGGAAAAGTAGGACTTTCCGCACGCTGTCAGAAAAAATATTTTCATTTAAAAGTCCAACAAAATATTAGACTTGGGAAAAATTGAAGGCATCACTGTTTAAATTTTGTAAAATAGACTTTACATTAACGGTTTTTATTTTGTTTGTGTTTAAAAAAGAGGATGTTGCCAACTACCAGTTAACTATTTCCATTCGAAATGCGCCCCCGCTTCACTTGAATTGATATCCAACTTTTAAATATAAACACCTTGCAATATAAGTACAGGAGTCCTTATGCACCCTTATCATAATGCATCTTTTACAAGAAATTAAAATAATGCTTCTACTTGTTTTAATGCCTTTTTATAGGATTTTTAATTTCTCTATTAAAGATATATATTTAATATATATTTTTTAAATTTAATTTTGGTAAAAACAATTTGAATTTTAAATTTGACGCCTTTGTACCAACCTATCTATCTAAAATGGAAATTATCTATTCCTATTTTTTTAAATATAAAAATAAATTTTTGAATGTGTTTTTTAATAAAAGCAATTGGTAGATAATCGTAAAAAATGTTTAACCTGTAAAATAAAAGTTTCCGTCAAAATTTGACTTCAGATTCGTGATCAGCACTCCAAAAAACCTCTAATACTAAATTTCAATAAAGTCGGCAGTGGGCCGAAACTTTCAAAGTTAGGACTTTGTATTATTGTGAATCTAATGTCTAAAATAATAAAAACGATTTTCAATTTTTTTGCGCCATGACACTATTTGAGCAAAGGGTGCAATATGTGTTTAAACTTATACTAATTGCTCTGTATATGTATGCCAGTTCGTAACAATTTATTTGGACTACCCTGTATAAACTGGATGAACTTAAGACCACTTTTTATTTTCCATACCAATACTATACTGTAGATAAATACATGTATGTAATACTAATGGTTCATCGACAAACTTTCTTCCAAATATGATTGCTTTATCTTTAAAGCAGTTATCTTTAATTGCTGTATTACTAGTTTTATAAATGTAACTTCCAACATTTCTAAAAGATTGAGTTAGTTAGAGAGGACACCCTGTAATACAGCTAGTTAAAGAATTGGTTACTATAATGTCGGTGTACTTTATTTAAACTATATATTTGCACTATATTTAGTGTAAGCCCTTTTTATTTCATTTAACTTATAAGTAATTTTACGTTAATATCTATGGCACTTTAAGTAAAAAAAACGAGCTAAAAGAAGCTTTAAAAGATTATCCAGTAAATTTTCCAGGTACTTTACGTTGGCGGAAAAGTATTTTGTAGCTCCAAGCAAGTAAATATTATAATTAAGATACATCGAAAGTATCTTATATATTTTTGCAGTATAATATACCTCAGTGTATCTACGATACTCTGCACGAAATGTCTTTTTAAAAGTATCTAATACTGTTTAAAAAGTACCCAAATATCTAGATCGTATCATATATATTAAGCATCAAGATAATTAGTATCTTATAGTATACTAAATATCTGAATATTTTGGGTCTTAGACACTAAGTATACAGATACTTGATATTAAAGTATCTAGCTATTTTTTTGTACCAAGTATTTATATACTTAGTATTTTATATGCTAAGTATCTGTATATGTAGTATCTTGGATACTGGGTATTTACATACTAGATATTAAGTATGTTAGATACAACATATCTACATATTTAAAGTTCTAAAAACTTTAAAGTATCAATTATAAAATGCTCCTATAAAATATACTTCTAGATACTTTTTGTATATAAATATTTAGTATTTTGAATACTAACTATCTTAATATTTGAAATCTTAGAGATTAGTATTTAGATACTTAGTATGTAGATAAGCTCTTTAAACGTGCCTAAAATATAATTGTAGGTAGTTTTTGGCCACCTAATACCAGGTATTTAGTATCTTAGATACTAAGTATCTAAGATACTTAGTATATAAGATACTTGGTATCTTAGATACTACGTATCTAGGTATTAAAGCTCTTTAAAAGTGCCTAAAATATATTTTTAGATACTTTTTGCTACCTAATACTAGATATTTAGTATCTTAGATACTACGTATCTGCATATTTAGAATCTAAGAGACTAGTATCTAGACACTTAGTATGTTAGATACTAAGTATGTGCATCTAGATACTTAGTATTATAGATACTAAGTATCTGAATATTTGGTACCTTAGATACTACGTATCTAGATATTTAATCTTTAAAATCCTTTTGAAGTATTTGAATTTTTGAGCCATTTACATCTATTGGGCAATAAGCTGTATGTAGAATTTCACTTAAAAAACCTTTAAAAGTGTCTAACATATAATTTTGGGTATTTAGATACTGGATTTTTCAAATACTAAGTACCTGGTTACTAAGTATCATGTTTATGAAGAAACTAGATACTAAGTATCTTATATACTAAGTATCACGGTATTTAGTATTTTATATACTAAGTATTTAGCTATTTATGCTTCCAGATACTTTTTTAATGAAAAAGGTTATGTTTAAAATTCTATTAGAAAAAAATTAAAGTGTTATCTATTTTGTATTCCCAGCAAAATCTAAAAATAATCCCAAATTTCCTAAAGATTTTTTACGAAACATATGTTAACGTACAATTACTTATAAAAACAACAATAATCATAATTTCCTAAATATAAAACAGCAAACATCATAATCAAACTTAAACTTTAAAAAATGCTTAACATAGTTGACCTAAGCTAAAACCTGTACATTATATTTTTATAAAATTGTGTAATTTTTTGTTTATAGCTTTTTATTAGCTTTTAAGTAGATTGTGTATTTTTATGTTCATTTTTTTTATTTGTAATTTTATTTTGTTTTTGTTTTTGAAAGGTTTGAATCTCACGTTAATGTGAAACCTTTTTATTTTATTTACTTTTATTGCATTTTATTTGTTGGTTTTTTGAACCGAAAATTATTTTGTGTGTGATTTTCCTAACCCGGTGTCCATTTTATTTATAGTTTGTACAATTTTTACGTATATTTTACTAATTTTAAAATGTTTATATTTTATTTTATGACATTCAAATCTGTCAAAACGGCACTAAAATTGTATATTGTTTGTTATAATTATACAGTAGCATCACGGTAGTTTTTAGCCTGTTAATTTGGTAAAAATTGTATTAAAGTAAAATTTTCCAAAAATTGTGTTTAAAGTTTTCTTAATTACAGTCTGGTTGTGTTAGTATTATCTCTTAACATAATATAAGCTGTAATTGTTGTGACTTAACATTGTATTATGATAAAGAAAAAAAATCAAGTGATGTTAAGTCGGGCCATCGTGGTGTCCAATAGTCAATATGTGAGTTAGTTAATATATTTGTTATAAATTAAAACCAATTTTTTGAAAATTCTTACATGGAGACACGATTCATTTTCCAAGCATTTTGTATTTATAATTTATTATGTATATATTTTTATAGGTACCTGTTTCTGTGTCAGAGATCTGGATTGTATACCCGGTGTATTTTTATAGGGCTTAGTAGATTTTTCTGGGCCCGCAATCGCGTGTAGCAAAATCTGCTGATTGAGTAACTTACAAATAATTTTATACGTTGTGAAAGGGCTTTGTTAAAGGACAGTATATATACCTAGGATTTATTTTAGTCATAATATCACCACCATATCCTGCAGGTAGCTGTGTAATGCAATTTTAATTTAATTAATTTATTGATTATTGTAATGTACAGTTCAGTTAGAGAGGCCCCGAACTTCCCGCTTTCTTCGTTCCTTCATCCCTAGAGTGTCAAGAGGGTGAAACCTGCTGCCCGCAGAAGTTTTTCCTTCTCCTCCCAATCTCCAAAAATTTAAGTCCCGTGTGATCAAACTCCTTCTCACCACACTAAAGACACCCACAAGATAAAAAAAAAAAAAAAAAAATAATTAATTTAATTAATTAATTAATTATTTAATTAATTTAATTAATTTAATTAATTTAATTAATTTAATTAATTTAATTAATTTAATTAATTTAATTAATTTAATTAATTTAATTAATTTAATTAATTTAATTAAATTAATTAATAATTTAATTAATTTAATTAATTGATTAATTTAATTAATTTAACTTTTTGTTTTTTAAATGGCTAAAACTACAAAAAACTTAACCCTCAGAGCTAAAAATTTGTATTTCTCAACTTTATTAAAAAATTAATTAATATAGAACTCAAAAAAAATTGTTTAATCATTTACCTGCTTGTATTAAAAATATACGTATTATGTATTGTATTTTCCACCGACAAGCTGTAGAGGCTCTGTCGCTATTTTTACGGCTTCTGTTTCCAGGAATTAGTCAAAATAATTTTTCCTCTAGCAACTTTTCAGTAGAACAACAGGGTGTGTCACTCTCTTGCATCCTTTTAAAGACGACCTGGGGAGACCTCGAACTTCCCACTTTGGTCGTTTCTGAAACCTGCTCCCTCTAGAGGCTTTTTCTTTTCCTCCAAACCTCTTAAATAAGTCGTCGGGGACTGTCTCAAGATAAAAATTTTAGATTTGTTTAAAAACAACAATCTTAAACTTATTTTATTATCTAACCCTATATACAGGGTGTCCCCAAATTAGCACACAATATTTTTAGGACGTATACATATAAATAGGACAAAAATTTTCATAATTATGACCTAACAAAGTGGGTTAGAGTCTTTTAAAAAGGCCAATTTTAGAAATTAATATATAAAATTAGTTCTAAAAATGTTGTGCACCAACTTTTGGTGGACACCCTGTATATACATTTTTTTTAAATTAAAGTTTAGTAATAATATAAAGCACGTTTTTCTTCATCTTTTAATTTGCAATTTTTACGGAAATTTTTGAGTGTCAATAAAATTAGTAAGTTGCTGCTCCAACTTTTTAAAGAAATGGCAGCGAAAAAAGCAACGTGTTAAATATACCTTATTTATGACCGTTTACAGGGTGTTTAAACAATTTTGGTTTAAAAAAAAATTAAAGTTTTATAATTTTTAAAGTCTAGGTAATATACCGTCCTGAAAATATTTTTTTTATAAAGCTACGCTTGTGACTTCACTAAATAAAAAAACATGAGTTATTTAATTGTCAGATTTTGTTACCGGCTTTTATAATCCAGTGTTAGGGCTACTCGTCACATAATGAAGCATGTGCAGTAGCTAAAAATGTCTGTTTATGTATATAAATTGTATTAATATTTTAACTGTTTGGCCTGCTATGTTGTGGTTGAACATTTTCCAGCCCAATAAATAACTGGATTAGATATTAAATTTTTTTGTTGTTTTATTTCATACCCCACTTCCTTGTATTGGAGATGATGTAGTTGGTAAGATCGCAAGTCGAAGCACAAGCTTCACTCATATATCCTTTGGGAGAAGTCCCAAATTGAGACTATATCAGTATGACTTTTTAAATAATGAATATTGACTATGCGCTGATCATTTATTGATAGGTTTTACAGGATGACTGCCTAAAAATAGTTCTATAAATTGCAAAAAATAGCCATTTTGAAACAATTGTAGTCAATAATATCTCATTAGTGGTGGAAAATTTTCGGAAATGTATATTTGGAAGTATGTATATAAAAATATGGAAAATATAGAAAAAATAAAAAAAGGTTTGATTGTTTTGTGTTTGTATTTTGGGTGGAATTACCAGTTGTCTAGGCAACGTAAAATTTGGGTTGTAATTACAAAAAATTTAAATGCCGATAATTTTTCACGAGAGCATGTTCCAAACCAAAGATATAACCAAAGGGTTTTTTGTGGATTGGCCGTGCTTGTTGGTCGGTCAGTAAGTCACAGCAATCAAGCCAGGCTCTCGAACAGTTCTTTCCGGAAAGCCGATCCGGTTTCAAACTTTCCTTAAAACAAAACAATGCAAATAAGACTGAAAAGTTTTCAAAAACGATAAGACGACGATAAATTCACTCTTCCATGGTTGCCAATAAAGCTGACCCCTAAAGGGGTTGTTTCGCGTCGTCTTAGAAAATCTTCAAATTTATGCAAACCGAGTTGAAGAGTTTGGGAATGTTAAGACACTTTTATCCCTTTTTCTTCACGCCTTTTAATATTTATTTTTTATAAATAAAAATAATAGGTCAAGTTTTTAAAAAAATTTTCCCTCTCTGTTAAATACTTTTTTTGGATAAATGTAAACAAAATTATACAATTTCGGCTTCAGCCTCGAGCCCCCTGGATACGTGCCTAGGGAAATATCCGAAATTTTGATTTTAACGTGTCTTATGGGAAAATATACATAAATGAAATATTCAATAATAAATATTTTTTTAAAAATTATTTTTCTATGTAAAATTTTTGCAAAAAAAAAGAAAATAAGAAATCTTTGTGAAGGTTTTTTCCAATTTTTCCCGAGACGTTTGAAATTTCAACACTTCCATTTTACAACACTTATATACCATAATATACTAGTGGGCAATATTTCCTAAATATTACAACAGGGATGCGCTTCGGTATTGTTATGCCCCAGCAAATTTTTCGGTTTTTGAATTTTTGTGTTGAAAATTCAAAACCCAAAACTTTATCTTTTTTCAAAAAAAAGTATTCTCGATCTTTTATTTTGGCCCATTTTCGAGTAAAATATTTTAAAAAATATAAGGGTCAAAAAAAACCCAAGGGAATGCCTAATTGAAAATTATGAGTAGTTGGCCATGGAATGACGTTGAACATTTTTTTATTTATTGGGGGGATTGTTGCACATAGTTTAAAATAATGCAGTTATAATGTTCTTGCCCGTTAATACCATTCTTAATATTCTAACGAATGTTTTAATTAAACTTTTACTACTAAACAGTCTGCGGTAAAATATTTTTAAACCTGTTACAACTTAAACAACCATGATGTACACTATTTACTAGCAGCACAACTAGCTCCCTCTATACTTAGCTCATTATATATTGACAGATTAAAACAATGCTTAAAATAACCAAATAGAAACTTACTTCCTAAAATAGGTAGGTACTCTTAGGTAAACTTAGATGGCGCTTAAGTTTTAGCATGTGGAAAATTTATAAATAATTATTATTTTTATACAGAATATGTATACAAAGATGAATTTTAACACCAACAAAAAAGTTAAGACTAATGTAAATTTAGTTTCCTTTTTACGGGATGGATATATTATAAGTACAAATTGGGAAAATGCAAAAAATAGAGGACAATCATGTCCAGAAACGAAACGTTGTGTTTGTTTTCTTGAAAAAATGAAATTAATCATATTTTAATGCATAAAGGAGAGTTGATTATAGCAAATACGATAAATTATTAAAAGAATTTTTAACACAAAGTCTTTTATATTATTATAAACTTTGTATATGATTAAACGTCAGAAGAATAAAATTTATTTGTAATTGAAATTTTGATAAAACCTGAAAGTTTTTAGCTTTTTAAATTTTTAAGTTTTTATAAAATCAATTTATGCCATTTTTATTTTCAAAAAGCTTTTTGTTTTTTTTTAAAGGCTTTTTGATTTTTATTACTAATTTGTATATACTTTATATAAAGAGCTTAGAAAAAATCAGTCAATCAACAAAGTAATCTATTGAAACTGTTAAAAAAGTTATTTAAAGTCACCATTTGCGACAAAAAAGATTATAAAATAGTAAATCCAAAAATACATTAAAACCAGATATACTTTAACACCATTCATAAACGTTATTAGATAAAACACAATCATGATAATATCGATGCTTTCTTGCAAATGAAAGAAATAAATTATAACTTACTGCAGTCAATAATGCGAAACAAAACAATCATGATGCGCTCAATATAACTTAATGCGGTACATTTAAATATTTCTTTACTTTTAAAATTTTTAAATTGCTGAAGCATTACATGTGACGCATTGATTATCTTTTTAAACCCATTCATTAATAAGATAATAAATTAAATTAAAATAAAGGCGAATTTTAGTAATCCAACATTTAAAAAAGAACAACATTTTCCATATTTATAATATCTCAATATTAGCAGGAAAACAATATGCCAAGAAAAAGATAATGATGCCATTTAATCAAATATATACAAAAAGTAAGCTGATTATCGACAAACCATTAGAAACTATGCTCCAGAATCAAATGCACTTCAAGAATTTCGCTAAGTTGGGCATTGCTTTTAATTTTAAATTTGTTTGGTAATGGCACAAAGTATTCATTAAAATGTACTTGCATTTGGGTAGAATGCAAGTATTTAATAGACAAATTTATACAAAAAACTAGCTCGAATAATTCAGTACTTCGCAGTAACAAATTATACTTGAGTAGTATTTTTGTAAGAAAGTGGAGGGTTTATTCTTCAAAACAAGTCAATAATGCAAAAGCTCAGATCAGAGTTTATTGCTGAAAGAGAAATACAGCCGTTAAAAACTATAAAGAGGGAAGGATTGAAGTGTCCTGTTTATTGGGATCTTATGCATCCAATGTCCGAATGGAATAACGTGTACACATGTAACTTATATAAAGTAATAATTTAATGCATCGGTAAAGAGCGCTGGCCTTTTTCTAAACTATTATAGAAAGAATATTAGTTTTTTCCAAAATGGTGTTTTTTTTTGTCGTCAAACACAGATGTTGGTACTCCAGAATTGATACATCTGTCAAAGCGAGTTATATGGATGTCAGGCAGGTTGGCAACTGCTCTATTCTTAGAAATATTTTATCTTCAATAATACAAATCGTCAACCAACTTTAATTTTCGACGTCGGTCATTTGATATTAATTTTAAAGAAGCGCTATTAAAGTCACAGGGCTTTGATCAAATGAAGGTGGTAATGAACGATCACACACATGAAATAGCTTAGAACCGCCCGACAAATACAATCAACAATAGAATATTCTTAACTCAATGTTTTTTACATTTTCGGGAGTGGTGAAAACTGTTGTAAAATCCCGAAAATGATACAAATACCGTCTGTCGAAAAATGGAGTTGTTAATCATATTATTAAAATATATAATAATTAAAATAAAATAAAGATTATTCTCAGTTTTAAACAAAAAGCTTCAATTTTCGCATAATATCACACTATACTCCTGCCATTAACCAAAGATTTTGAGCTTTATTTTAACTTGTTTGTACGATTATCTACAAGTACAAATCTATAAGTAATGGTTGATTTTTACTACATTTTTATTTATTGTTTTATATTGTTTATCATATTTTTATCATATTTTATACTGTTTTTATCATAAAGAAACTTTTTTTATTTATGATATCGCATTCTTCAAGTATTTTTAAATAATATTTTAAGTAATTTGACGGACAATCAAGTAAAAATCAAGATATCTTCATAAAAATAACCGTGAGACAAAGTACAAAATTTAATAAAAAAGTATTTAAAGACGGTAGCATGCGTGCATTTCGTAATTACCGAAAATGCTCAAGTTTTTAACGCTGCTGTTACCTAGTTCAAATAAGTAGGTTTTAAGCACCTGCATTTTAGCAACTAGATTGCCGGATTCGCATATAGCCTTAGCAAGTTATGCAATATACATATAAAGTACGACTAATAAATGCATTGACTACAGTTACAGAATTCTATTAAACATTGTTTTCATAAACCAAAAATCATTTTGTGGGAAGTCAACTTTTGATGAAAACAATATTATTAACCAAAATAATGATTAAAGTTAATACTGCAATTTTATTTTTTTATCTACTTTTTATATGCATATCGTATGTTAGAATGATCATAATTATTTGTACGCATATTTAAAACAAATGTAGTGAGTATTTTTTAATTTTGAAAAATTGTCTTTCGCAATAATTAAAAAACTTTAATGATGCGTAAAAATTATGGTAGAATACAAATTGGAGATGCTTTGCACGTACCCTTTCGTTTTGTTTTGTTATTATGCATCGCTATAATAGCTCTTGAGATATTCTAAATATGCATTATTTATTTTTCAAAAAATTGGTAAAAATGCCCTTCATGCTAAGCTTCAATTTTGCTAAAAATATAGGACTTTAAATCAATAAACTTCCTTTAGAGTGATACAAATAATAAAATTAAGTGAATTGTAAAGTGAGAAACGATTATTTTTGATTAGGGTGGTAATTAATTAACTTTATTTTCATTAACTCGCTTAATTTTATGCTAAAACTTTTGTAAAAACAAAGGTCTAAGTTTTTTTAAGTACTTCAAAAAAGGTCTTATGAGCTTTTCCAAAAAAATGTATCGTTTTTTGTTTATACATGCTATAACTTTTAAATTAGTATTTTAAGAATAAGAACTAAATTTCACAGCTATAATTCATATAGTATTAACCATGGACACTATAAGTCCATCGTTCTTGGTATTTTTTTATAAGCTATATTTTGTAAGAACAGATATTTCTTCGATAAAATGCTTACTTTTTGAGTTATTTTATGAAAAACCGTTTAGAACAGTTGTTTATACAAAAATTGATATTCAATTGCGAATAACTCGGAAAGTAGTCATTTTTTTTGTTATCACTGATATATTTCAAAGTTGTCAAATTATTTAATCTATCCACTTCCATATTTATTTTTGATAAAAAAATTCCAACCCGAGAAGGGGTGCAATTCACCCCAGGAAGCAGCAATTTTGGGTAAAGATTTTATAGAGGATATTAACTATTAAGTTTATTTTAAATTTTATACACAGCAGCTGGGTTCCAAGGTAATAACTAAGGTGACTTCGCTACTATACACTTGTATCCATCATATATGGAAAGTCCCACCAAAATGATCCATTTTTGAGAGAATCTTATTTTTAATATAATAATATCTCTATTAAAATTTCAAGTTGCCTCAACATATTTTTTTATGTTTTTTTTAAAACATATTTTCGCACGCCTTGCAAGGTTAAACCCCCATAAAATGGTTCACATATTATTTTCAATTTTTTTTAAACATTCAACTACAACATATAAAATTATATTATTTTTAAATATTATGAAAAAAATAAATATTTTAAAATTTAGGATTGATTAGCTCTGCTTACCAAACCAGCCAGGTCTGCAGTTCCGTGTTGGTTTAATAGGAGAAGTGCTATGACAAAAGTTTTCAGCTTGCCTCAAATACTTACTCCAAAAATAAGCTGCCAGCTCTGCAATACTAAAACTTGCTTCTGATAAAGATTTTTTTGCTTGCCATCCCAAGATATATTTTGATATAAGTACTCCTTTCAAAAAATTGATTTTTTTGAAAATGAAACCATTTTCCGTGAATATAACAGAAATTAAAATAATTTAAAACACATTGTTGAAAAATTAGAAAAAACTACATGAACTTACCCATGCACTATTAGGAGAAGTTTCAACGAGGTGTATATCACACACACAGGTGACTGGGTGTTGCTAGAACTCGAGCTAAAATAAATTTTTTGACATGTAAAATCTACTACGATATTGTTAAAGCGCAATGATGACAAATTAAATCCATCAAAACTTATTCTTTTTGGCAATAACAGATATATGAATGTCATTAGCCACTGACCGTAGAGATAGTAAAAAACACGGAAATAATTTCACGCGGTAAAGATCTGGCCTTATCTGTTTACGTCCATTAGGTTGACAAATAATATCCAAACCTGATCAAAATGATCTGAACATATGTCAGGTTGCTTTTGGAACATTGTTATTGTCTTGTAAAACCAAAAACTGAGAGCCACACACGTTTTTCTTCCAATTCATTGAAAACCTGAAGTAAAATATAAACTGTTAATTTAAGCGTATAGAAACATATTATTTTAGTAAGCATAAACATTCATACCTTAACCAACATTATTTAGGATATTGTATTAATTAGAAATAAAACCTTTTTCAACATTTTAATAATAACAAATGTGATACATGATAAATTAAATTCGGCTTAAACACGCCACTGGCCACTGGCCTGCGGTTGACATAATCCATAATTCTAATTACCCAAAGACACTTGAAGTGCAAGTATAATCCTTTTCCACAAATAACATACGATCGACCCATAATTAAATGTTTTTACATACAAAAATCAAGTAAGCTTTGGTTAGTTTAACAGCACAAAAACCGTAAACACACTTATTCCAAACACAAGCGAAAAACTGACAATGCAGCACTCGGCAAAAATGAATGAAATGACGTGAACGGCATTACGCGATAATGGCGGAGTTGTCGATGTTTAAATTAAATTTGTACTTTGCTTTTATAAAAATATTGTTAAAAGCAGTAGTAAAAACTATGATATTAAAAGGTTGTTTATTTTTTGAAGTTCGTTTATGTCATTTTAATTAAGAAAGTTTTAAGGTAAACAAGAAAATTTTTGTAAATAGTATGAATATAATACATTAAGTGAGTCCAAGTAGGTCTTGAATAATCAGCCACTTCAAGAATTTGGCAATTTGCTCACGTATGATTAATAATCAAATGTAAATAATGGAGTCTAAATGTTGCCGATGTAATGCATAATTATTACATTTGGTTATATTTGTTACTTGGGTTACTTCAGCAATTCTATATTTATCGTAAAAATAAATCACTGCTTCGCTAGATATTTACTAAATCTAAAAGGAATAAACAGTGCTCTATTGAGGATTCAGTCAAAGATTAAGTGATCGCCCGGCAGGTGGAAATTTGAAACCTCAAGATGTTTTTATTTACGCTTGGTCAGCGGTTTTTTGTTGATTCATATTTCGAAAAGTTCCAAGGGTTTTTAGTACAAAGTATACCAATGAAGTCACAGTTTATCGAAACTTACCTTCAATTAAAATAATATTCTAGACCTTCTGGACAAAATAGTGAACATGATATAATATTTAAAGGTAAAATTTTAAATGATGAAAGCATATTGATGGTAATACTTGTAAAAACTGAACCCATTTAATTAAAAACCAGACAATTTCTTTCAAATGCGTTGTTTTAAATCTACGTAAGTCAAAACTTGCCTTTCATACAACAAAATCTCTCACTTTTAGAGCTTTTAATATGTCAGTCGCTCCAATTAGAGCAATTCGACAAAAACGTGGATTAAGTCCAAAACGTTTTCGCCAGATCGTACGTTTAGATTGGAGGAGCTTTATCGTCCGGCAAAATGCAGCTTAGACAGGTTTCGGATAATAAAACGGTCTTTATCACTTCCGGTCAGTAGCCAACACACTAGCAGGACAGCATATTAAGCTTAAGTTAACTGAAGTTCACTTAGTGTAAACACTAATGATTTAGTATTAAGAGTATGAAATATAACTGGTTTTATTTTTCCAAGTAACGAGGTTCATTTTAATGTTTTAATTTATGTGAATAAATTGAGATATACGAGGATGGGATAAAAAATTTCCAACTAATTTCCAAAGTAAGAAAAAAGCAAAATATGCGTTAAACCTTTTTTTTCTACATGGTCATCGTGTAGCTCAATACATGTGCTCAAATTCGAAAACAAATGGAAATCCGATGAGCCAAGTCTGGTGAAAAAGGTGCATGAAAAACCAGCTTGAAGCTTAATTGATAAATTTTTGCCATGACAATTAGCGATTTGTGGCCAGATGCATTGTCTTGGTAGAACAGAATTGTCTTTTTGGCTAAACGGGGCGTTTCTCGTAAATATTTTGGTTCAAGTAGTCAAGTAAGTTGGCATAATACTTAGAATTTATAGTTTTTTCTTTATTAAGGTATTTTAGTCTAGATGGCCAATTTCCGGTGTTTTTTAAAACGCTGTAAATAAAAAACAGTAAATATTTTAACCATCGAATTTTTATTAGTTGTTTATTTATGTTTTAAGAGTACAAAAAAACTTAAAATTCAAAAAAGTACAGGCCCGCAAAGTGGTGATTAAAAAAAATGCCCCCTGTTTGACATGATACCTCAAGTTTCAGTGAATTGTTTTACTTAAAATTTGGTACAGAGCTTCTTTATACAGTGTGTCCCAAATTGGTGGGGAATATATGGGGATCTTGGAAACCACGATAGATAGAAAATCGGTTAAATGGGAAAAGTTTTGGACAATTATGTTAGTAAGCTAATCCCGTTTACTACGTGGTTTTATCTATTCAGGTTTTTGAGAAATTTTGAAAAAACCTGAAACATGCATTTTCGAAAATCGGCCATATTTTTCTTATAAGTAAAAATTTTTCAAATCTGTAAAAACTTCTTTAAAGTACCTTTTTTTGTAGAATATGACCGAGTAGTCAATTTTTATTTTCTACTTTTCGGGTTCTTAGAATCATCATCAACTTTATTTTTTCATATGGACGCCATTTTGGATTTTTACGCAGCCAAATAGTGCTTTTAATTCTGATTTCAACAATGTATAACATGTTATAATTTAAGAGTTTATAACCTCATTTATTTCAAAAAACAAATATTTTCTCAGTTGGCCTTGATTCCGGCGAACGTCATTTTTTTGTAAACAATAAAATATAAGTAATTGGCAAAATAGATAAGCTGAACAGATATTTTACAGAAATGGGTTCGCGAACATAGCTATAACGTTAATACCGTGTTACAACAAAACTACACGTAACAAGTTAATTGAAACAAATGAAAACAAAAACAATGAAAAGTGGCTAAACTAATATTCCTACTAAAATGAAGATGTAAAATAACGACCTAAAATTTAAAATGTCCATATTTCTCAACATATTAACGATATTTTTTTAAATAGTTCAACTACCCTATGAATGGTTGACTTAGGTATGTGAAATTTTCTATCAAAATCCCTTGCTAAAGATGTTGGATTTTTTTTTAATGTTACACACTTAGGTCGTGTTTTTTTTTAAACTTCTGAATTTAAACAAATTTGTAACCTGTTTTCGAAAGTATGTTAGTTTAGGATGCTGCCTTTCAGGAAAATTGTCGAAATACGTTTGCGCAGCTTTATTAACATTTCTATTGCTTTGAAAATAACGTTGCAAAATATCAAGTTTTTCTTCAAATAATTAACCATTTTACAAAGTTGAAAAAATTTTAATAACGTACCCGAGCTAACTTGATAATGACGCTAGATGACATTCGCCGGAATCAAGGCCAACTGAGAAAATATTTGTTTTTTGAAGTGGATGAGGTTATAAACTTCTAAACTATAACATGTTATACATTGTTGAAGAATAAAAAGCACTATTTGGCTGCGAAAAATTCCGATATGGCGCCCATATGAAAAAGTAAAGTTGATGATGATTCATCAACTTTATTTTTTCATATGAGCGCCATTACATTTTGTTGTAACACGGTATTACCGTTATAGCTATGTTCGCGAACCTATTTCTGTAAAATATCTGTTTAGCTTATCTATTTTGCCAATTAATAATATTTTATTGTTTACAAAAAAAAATGACGTTCGCCGGAATCAAGACCAACTGAGAAAATATTTGTTTTTTGTAATAAATGAGGTTATAAACTCTTAACTTATAACATGTTATACATTGTTGAAATCAGAATAAAAAGCACTATTTGGCTGCGTAAAAATCCAATATGGCGTCCATATGATAAAATAAAGTTGATGATGATTCTAAAAACCCGAAACGTAGAAAATAAAAATTGACTACTCGATCATATTCTAAAAAAAAGTTACTTTAAAGAAGTTTTTACAGATTTGAAAAATTTTTGTTTCAGGTTTTTTCAAAATTTCTCAAAAACCTGAATTGATAAAACCACGTAGTAAACGGGATTAGCTTACTAACACAATTGTCCAAAACTTTCCCCATTTAACCGATTTTCTATCTATCGTGGTTTCCGCAAGATCCCCATACATTCCCCACCAATTTGGGACACACTGTATAAGTCGCTATCGTTCGACATGAGCTTTTTTTAAAAAAATTGTGTTATTTTAAAAAAATACCCAAAAAATGAGGGAGAAAATTACCTGGCTACCATTTTGCAAAACATTTTTTTTTAAATCGCTCTTGTCAAAGTCAAAGTTACCAAAGAGTTATATTCTTCCTTGTTCTTCATTAAATTTAGTTTTTCATCATATCTTTTAACGTAGTATTCTATGTTACACCAACAATGCAAAAAAAACAATTTAATTACCCTTTGCTTTGTTAGTTAATTTTTGATAATAAAAATCTAAGAATTAATAAATTTAAAGACAAAACTATTTGGTAATACCAGAGCTGGGACTGATCCTTTAAAAAAGGAATCTATTTACGGATCCGGATCCTCATAAAAGAATCATGTTACCAATACGAGTCACGATTCCTCTAAAAAAGGGAATTGAATCCTGGAAATCGATTCATATTTGTCGGATCACAAATCCAGATTATTTTTAGTTTTTATACTTACAAATGGAACTACAATACGAATGTTGCTACATAATCCAGATAATGAATTAAGCGTGAAAGATTTTAGCACAGCGCCGGAGCGCTGAGGTATAATTTTCTTCTAGTCTTATTTTCAATAATGTGACCATATTTTTCTTCAGAAAAGTCGTGACGCTGGTGCTGCATTCATTTAATTTTTTTTATATTTTTTAATAAATATGTTGAAATGTTCAAAAACTTTAAAAGTATTATGTTTTTTTAAGATCTAATACAAAATAACAAGTACAGCTATACTTATGTATATGTAGGTACACCTATAATAATTAATTTATTATAACATGAATTCTTATTACCTACAAAAAAACAAAAAGTTGAACTTTAAACAAAATCGCATTGAGATAATTAAGTACACAGACAAAAATATGTAAAGTAACATAACATAGGTATATTTTTATATTTATTATTAATTTGGCTACTTATAAATACTTTTGAGAGTTCACTTTAACTGTGAGTCCATGTGCAACCCCAAGGATAAGGATGAGTCCTTCTCCTTAAGTGATTTTCCATTTATGTGAATGTAAATACTGTAATTCTTAACAGTTGGGGAAAAATGTACAATTTCTGTCTTTGACGCATTTAAACTTAGACCGTTTAATTGACAATATCTCCGCATCTCATCTGCACAGTCACTGGCAGCTTCAGACAGTTTCTCAATACTTTCTGAACTTATTGCGATAGCCGTATCATCCGCAAACTGTGAAATATTACAATTTGTAAGATATGCATTTAAATCATTTATAAAAAGAATAAATAGTAAGGGGCCCAATGTATCCCTTGAGGAATTCCCAGATCAATGGAAGAATGCTCCGATTTAAGCAAATTACCCTTTACGTTAATCCTAAAACTATGAGTTCTTCCTCGTAGATAGGAAGGTAACCAGGAAAGCGTATTATTACGAATGCCATAACTTTTTAATTTATTAAGCAATAAATCATGTCTAACCGTGTCAAAGGCACGAGATAGATCGAAATACATACAAACGGTCTTCTTTTTGTTGTCAAGCCCATCTATGATATAATTAATCAGATAGATTAGGGCATCCTTGGTCGACAGTTTCTTTTAAAATCCAAATTGAGAAGGAATTATAAAAAACTTTAAATCTTCACAAAATGCACTTTCAAAAATTTTTGAAAATACTGAAAGCAAGGATATGCCCCGATAGTTCGCCATATCATCAATAGGCCCCTTCTTATGGACAGGAACAACGATCGCCTGCTTTAATAAGGATGGAAAACTTCCCTCCTGAAATGATTTATTAATTAAGGTTGCTAATGGATATTTTATATAGTCAACCACATGACGTAAAGCTGAACAAGGAATACCATCAAAACCCATGGAATCCTTCTTGGAAATATTAAGAATTATTTAATTCCAAACGGATTCCATTCCCACCCAGCTCTGGGTAATACTCATCTTAAAATAAGATAAATCACTTTCAAATAACATCCAATAGCTACATCACAAAATCATATGTCTTACTACAAAAAACAGCCATACTTACTGACACTATCTTTACAGCCGATCGGACAGTATTTATTACCTACACAACAAGCAGAAATATACCGACAAAAATAAAAATTATAAACGTTCGACTCGCTGAATTTCGGGATTTTATTCTTTCGAATCATCCATCACTTTTAGATAACTAAAATATAAATTTAAAATTGATTACCCCGCGCTGTGGAGGTAGAGTCTATTTTCCAGTTTCCGGCGAATTGTTAAGTCACTCGCAAACTTGTCTTGATGGTTTTTTAACTACAGAAATGTTTAATTTAATTTTTGCGATTTTACAAAATCTTTATAATTAAATAATTACCGCCACACTGGTCGGTCCGTGCGTCTAAATACCACGAATTACTTAGTTGTTAATGACCGTGTGCTAGTGATACACAATCCAATTAAAGATTTAGACTAATATTTTGTAGAAAAATATTATGTACACAGAGTGTCCGAAAAAATGTGGGAAATCTTCCTAATATGAAAACAAAAACACCTGAAAAGATTACTACAAGTTTATTATATATTATTTTTCGCATAGGCCTCTTCTTCTGTGATATTGGCTCCCAAAGAGAGTAACTATAGTTCCGGGAGCCAGGGAGCAGATATTTAATACAGTAAAAGAGGTAAAATCACGAAACGCAAATTTCGGGAAAGAAGCAGGTACTTGAAGTAACTTGTATTATGCTCAGAAAGGTGCCCACTATTGAATTAAACAACTTCTAATACTGGGAAACAGGGTTGGGTTACTTCCCCAAACGATAAATCATGGTTTTTTTATCATAAAAACATTAAATACAACTTTTTATAAAAATGAACTCCTTTCAAGTAATAGCGCAAGAAAAATTGTGATTTTTGACAAAAAAATGTTACATTGTTTAAAGTTTTTTTTTAACCGAAAATGTGGTAGTATTAAAAAAAAATATATGATGTATTTTGTTGACAAATAAAACGATTTTTTAAAATTTTTATACGATGAGTGTAAAAGGAGATATGGCCTGGCAAAAATAGTTGCTTAACAAAAAATGAAGAGACCGGATTGTTCTGGCATAAATATTTAAAAAATATTACTTCCACAAAAAAATGATAACTATTATTTTGCGAGAAGACAAAATGGGAAAATTTTGAGACCAACCAGAACCTTTAAAATAAGCAGAAAAAAAGTTATGGGCAAAATAAACTTTTTTAAAAAAAAATGCATGCTAATTTTTCAGCGCCATCTGAACTGTGTTGCTTGAAAAAAATATTCCTTTGGTAAAAAGTCAGAACACATGTCCCCAAATATTTTTGGACTAATAAATGTGGGTCAAATCTTGTTTTTTGTAAGACATTTTCAGTTTTTGGCCAGTAGCGTGAAAAGTATTTATTTTAGACAGCCAAACTTTAAAGCCTTTATTCGGAGTTGTACTTATTTTAATTTTTTTTTATCAATCTTTTATCTGTGAGTAGATTTGGCCGTTTAAAAGTGCATATTTTATGTTTGCAACGGTTAATGTTTTTTTTCCGTGAAATTATTAAAAAATGGTCTATCCAATTGAAAGTTGCCATGACCTGACATTTTGGGGATAACCTTGGCTTTAAAATGGTTCATTGTACATCTTGTTTTTATTAGCCAAAAATTATATTTTTTTTCCGCAATTACAATTTTTTTTTTCGTTTTTATTTAATTTAAGGGTAGTTTTCCCTTAGATGGGGGGAGTAAATAATTTCTTTTTGCTAAAAACACTGATAGTTTGTCGGTTCTAAAACGAAAAAATGCAACAAAAAAATTTAATAACGTTTTTTTCATTTTTTTTATTTAGGGGTACTTTTTACCCCCTGGGGAAGGAGAAGGGAAAATGAATATCATAATAGTCAAAATACGATAAAATATTTTAAAAAAATTGATGAAAAAACAAAAAGAATAATCTGAGGTCATGCTCAGGGCCGTATCTGGGGATAGCCTCGCCCCTTGGGAGGGGGCTTTGGCCCCCTTCCCCAGACATCGGGAATTTGGGGAGTATGAAATACCCCGCAACGAAAAGGGGATGCCGGGGGAGTGATGAGAAAAAAGACCAAGACCAAGACCGGGCTGTTTTTTGGCCCTTTGGCTTGAAGCCTGGTCTTGGTCTTTCCAAACCAAAGGAATGCTTGATCTTTCACCTAGAAAATTTTAGTGATAAGAATTATTTAAATTTTTTGAAGAAGCATATAAAATTAAAAAAATACAAAAATATGTACTGTGTGATCAGAAAAAAAAATTTTTAAATTTTAACCAGATGTAAAATTTCCGGGAAAATAATTCAATATAAAAACATTGGTTTTTTTAAAAAATTATTCGAAAATCTTTTTAGTTCATATGAACTTTTTTTTTTTAAATTAGTCAAACATTTACCAAAAGGTAGGTAGGTTTAAAAAGGGGTGGGTATAACACCTTCCATCGCGACCGATCGGTCTATTGGTCACACCTTTTTTTATTTTATAAAAAAAGGGCGTAAATGTTAAATGTCTTTCTATTTCAGAATTTTCCGAGCAATCCACTGTTACTCAAGAAAACCCCCTTTTTTCTAGCTTTTAACTCGAAATAAAAAATTTATGACAAAAAAAAAATTTAAAAAAAATTTCCGCTCATCGCTCTATATCGCTCTATATATTATGTTTTTAAAGTTGTTAAACCGTCAAAAGAAACAATGTCAAGTAGATGGTTTTTTTATATATTTTTGGGTTTTGACAATAATGACGTCATTATTATTCTTGCTGCAAGCCCAAGCCCAAACCCCAGGAAAAACCCGGTGTCGTCATCACTATTCCGGGAAATTTTACAAATTAAAGTGCAAAGTTGTAGGTTTAAATTTTTTTGAACCGAGAATTTCTTTTCTTTAAAATACCAATTTTTAGGGAATTTTTTGTCAAATTTATATATTTTTTAAAAAAATTTTAAGCCTATATTTGAAAGAGATTGATTTACAAAAAACAACTTTTTACAACTAAAAGGAAAATGTAAATTAGCTATATATCCTTATTTGCGAATGATTAAACTTAGAATACATTTTTTAAATGGTAAAATCGTAGTTAAAAAAAATACTGGCATAACAGGCCTACTAAAACAAAAATTTATACTTTAATAAAAAAATAATATGACAAAAAACAGGTGCCCCAATTTATAAATTAACAATTTATCCGCAGCTTAAATTTTAAAAAAAATCAAAGTTTTTATTCTCCCAGATATAGGATACATTGATATTTTATCAATAAGTCATACATTTTTTTTTTTTTAATTGATATATTAAAAAATTAAATTAAGTATCTAAGTTGAAAATTTGTTTTAAAATTGTTCTGTTGTAATTTAATTATTTGATTAATTTTGTTAAAAAAAAATATTAATAATATTTCTAGAAAACTGATGAAAAAAAAATGTTTTTGGGCCCCCCCAGGTATTTTGCCCTTTGGCGGGCGCCCATCTCGCCACCGCCTAGATACGGCCCTGGTCATGTTTATGTATTCTTTCTTATTATGGGGATATTTTTAACCCCCTATTATAAGACTTTATATCTTAATTTCAGTGCAAAAAAAATTCCTTTAAATTATTCTAAAAAAATGGCATTTATTTGATAATCTGAGCTTTAATTCTAAAATATTTAAAAAAACCCCTAAAAAAGGTAGTTTTTTACTGGTTTGAGGGTGTTTCAGAAATTTCTGACATTAAAATCGTAATCAGTGACCCAAAAAACCCTAATTTTATGAAAATTAATTTAATATTGCCCAAGATATTTAATATTTCTCTGTGTGGCACATTATTTGCGCAGCCGAGCGGCAAGGCTGCCTCTAGTAGGTATATGCACCAAGATAAAAATAAATTAATTTTTAAAAAATTCAACCGACCCAAAAACAATTAACTAAAGATTATGAAATAATAATTTTAATATTTATTTATTGTATATCCTAAATTAACCAATAAAAACGAAAATAAAAGTAGGTGCAAACAAGATAGGGCCTACAATTTATTTTTAGGTTATATACAAAAAACTATTATTTCATAATTTGGAGTTTTTGTTTAGGTCGGTTTAATTTTTTTAAGTTCCTTTTTATTATTATTTTTTTGTATTAACTTAAAACTATATTTTTTTTGTAATAAGTACTTAGTTTAGGTTTGTTGTTCTGGTCTAATTCGGATGTATTCGGGTTTTTCAGTATCACATCTTGCTTATGAATTATTTTTATTACTTTTGTTTCTTTTATTCTCTTGGAACACGTTCCAAATTGAAAAATTGATAAAGTTCCTTTTCCAGTGTAGTTTTCTAAGAAGTAATACAGAAGACAAAGAGTATACCTTACCTTTGTGGATTAAAAATATATGATTTTTAAAAATATTCCAGAATTATTAATGTTTTTCTTTTACTTTAAATAAAACCAAATTTAAGATAACAAGTCATTTTTTTTTGTTTTTAAAGTAATTTCTAGACTTAAAATAATTTCTTAGATTCAAACAAATAAAAATTGCAATTGAGTTTCTCTTTTTTAATCAAGTATATTATTGCTACGGTGCACGATGAAAACGACATCTAACGGCTGCGTAAAATCATGCTTAAAAGTCGTGGGAGAGGTGTAAGATTATTTATAAAAATTATTTTTCCTACGAGCGTGCGGAAAAGTCCACTTTTCCGCACGCATTTGAGTGCGCAAAGTTGCACTTTTCCGCACGGCGTGTGGAAAATGAAGTAATTGTAGGCTATTTCATGCAATATACGAAGCCATTGCAAGTTTTAAAAATAACACACAAAAAAACATTTTTTAATTACCCTGTATAATAATAATAAATGATTATGACAAGTCAAGCAACAATATGTAATCTTGGTGATTTTAACACATGTCAGATTTTTTCTTCGTTTCCATATGAACAAGCAATTGCATAAATTAATTTCAATACAAACAACCATTTTTAATGAAAAGGCGTCATAGTATCTTTTTTTAATTAAATAAAAATCCGACAAAAATAATTATTTAAAACGAGTAGTTCCGATGAGGAGCTACCAGATTCTATCCTGGATGCAGCAAATACCGTAAGTTTGAATTTATTACCAGCAAATCTCGTGAAAAATATGAGAATCAATATAGTCATTTCGAAAACTGGTGCTCCAGCAAGGGGACAAAAAGTATTAAAGAAGAAGTGTTCTTGGCCTATTTTGCGGATTTGCAAAAAACATATAAACGTAATACTTTATGAAGTAAGTACTCTATGTTAAAATGTGTCCTCAAAGTAAAAAGGAACCTTGATTTAAGTTCATATTTCAAGCTAATATCACTACTTAAACACCAAAACGTGGGATATCGGCCAAAAAATAAAAAACTTTCAGCAAGAAAAAGTTTCAAGATTCATGAAAGAAGCACCTGATAATATTTACCTTCTAAAAAAGTTGTCTACAATTTTTGGATTAGCTGGTGCTTGTAGGAGAGATGAACTTACAAAAATAATGATTGATGACATACAGGATAATGAAAATTTGATAGTGGTGAAAATTCCTGACAGTAAAAATAACACTTCCAGAATCTTTGTAGTGTCCGATGAAACAAATAACGGACTTTATCTGCAATTGTACCGTAGATATGCAAATTTGCGAAAACCACATACCCCACACAGACGTTTTTTTGTCCAGTATAAACAAGGAGCATGCAGTACGCAATGTGTGGGAATAAATTCAATAGGTAAAATGCCTTCAGAAATTGCGCTACCTAAAATTAAAAAATCCAGAAGAGTACACTGGACATAGTTTTCGTCGATCCTCTGCGACTATGTTAGCGGATTCTGGAGAAGGAATTACCAATGTCAAGCGACATGGGGGCTGGAAATTAACGGCTGTAGCGGAGAGCTACATTGTTGAATCCACAAATCAGAAAAGGATATGTCGAATAAAATATTGGCCATGAACAACTCCCCTCCTGAGCTAAGTCAACCTTCATCAAGCCGTACAATAAGCGCTTCCATAAGCCACCCGCTAAATGAAATTACAGGTTCTGCAATTAATTTACAATATGCTAATAACTGTTCTTTTGTTATAAATGTTATCAACAAATAATTCCCATTTATAAATATGTTGTAGTAGTTCTTTCAGATTAAACATAATTTAAAAAATAATCATTGCTTTAATATTGGTATTATCTGACGCTCGTAGGAAAAATTTTGTTCCTAACGCTTGCGCAAAGTGACTTTTTCGCACTTGACTGCTTGCGGGAAAGTATCACTTTGCGCACTTGATAGGAAAATAACTATATTTTTCGTTAATGAATATACAGGGTGTCTCAAAATATGTGAGCAATCTCTCGAAATCTAATAAACATAAAAGAAATTATGACAAGTTTCCATAAACTTTTTTCCCACGACCCTTCCCTACGGAGATACAGGTACATAACGGACGCCCTTTTTTTTTTTAAACTTTTAAAATACTGGGCATAATTTTTTTTTTAAATTACGTTTACGAGATAAGTCTTTTTAAAATAAACCCATTAAATCATATTTGGCCAATTTAGTTTGCCAGGGACGGACTAGCTCTGACACAATTATAGCAATTTTTTAACACCCTGTATGATAACAATATTATTTTTGGATAGCTTTAACCTTAAACCAAAAAAAGTTGTTCTTAATTGACATTGATACAATCAACTGTTTACAAAAAATAAAATAATATGGTTGGTAAAATTTTTTACATTATACAGGGTGTTTTTTAATTGATGAACGTCAATATTTAAGGAGGCAATTTTTGGGTCTATTTTAAAAAGGAAACTTTATATGAATGTATGCCCTAAACGCCTTAACTTTTGAGATACAGGATGGTAAAATTTTCAAAAATAAATTATTTATTATCAATAACTGTAATACCACTTTAGATATTTTAATGAAATTGGAATATATATTCTATGTATCAAGAAGCATTTTTTAGTGTACCACATTTTTTTATTTCTACCAATGGCGTTCGTACGGAATTTGACCTGCCTATTTAGGCAGACATTGATAGTACGCTCACTGATTTCTCTTGAAATTAAAATTATTTTTAAAATCCCCAACCCTGTATCTCAAAAGTTAAGACGTCTAGGACATAAGTTCATATAAGGTTTTCTTCTTAAAATGAACCCAAAAATCGCCTTCCTAAATATTGACGTTCAATTAAAAAACACCCTGTATAATGTAAAAAACTTTACCAACCATAATATTTTATTTTTAGTAAATAGTTGATTTTATTGATGTCAATCAAAAATACCTTTTTTAGTTTAAGGTTAAAGCTATCCAAAAATAATATTGCTAAGTCAAAATATTAAATGTCTTGGTAAATTAAATGTTATTAAAAAAAATATTTCCAGGGGCGTCCGTTAAGTTTATGGGAACTTGTCATAATATTTTTAGGATTTCTATTAGATTCCGAGAGATTGCCCACATATTCTGGGACACCCTGTATATAAACCTTGTCATCACTGTAAATGACTGTTGGATAACATTACAAATGTTAGAATAACTTCTGATAATCTCCTAGGTGAAAATCGGCGGAATTCTGGGAATGTTTATGCAATTTTGAGGTTATGTCAGTGGGGCGTCATAACTCAAAAACTAGCGGGCTCCGACAAAATCAGGCAATTGGCCCGATAAGTAAAAAATCATCTGACAAACTTACAAGCCTAGGACTTTTCCAATATACTTAACATTAATATATACTTTACTTATTTAAAGGCTTTATAGCCATTTTCTTCATTTACAATCACAGAAGACTACACAGACACTAAAGTCAATTCTGCAGACACTCCTTGATTACTTAGTCTATTAAAAAGAACCTTTTTCTTTTTAAAACTCGCAAATCATTAAAACACTTTAAAAAAGGCAAGAAAAAACGGTATACGGCAAGAAACGAGTAAGTTTTTCATTCTTGTTACGTCAAATTGGAAAGTTGTTCGGCTAAGAACGAAACCTGAAAGTCGTTCGGCTAAGCGGAAAATTAGAATTCAACACCTTTTGTCTGTGTGCATTTATCAATCTTTTCCTTTTTTTTTATTTAAAACTAGTAGTTGGAGATGTATTAAATTTGCAGTTACTATTTCTGCCAGTATTCTTACATTGAACTACACAACAACTACTATGCACCATTTTTAATATTTTTATCTAATTGTTTACATTTAAATTAGGCATGATTTAACGAAAATTTGACCACAGCGAGCGCTACAATCGATTCAGTTGTCCCTACCATACATAAACTCTGCTCCCTACCTATAGGGGTTTTAAAGAGAAAGAAATAAACTCGCGTCTAGAGATACAGTCTTTACACATGAAACATGCTTTATTATACAGAGACTCGGCGCGTTATTTAAAAAGTAGGCTTTTTCTAAATAATGCATTTAATGTAAAAAAAGCAAATCATGGGTCTTTTCTAATAAGTCTCCAAATTTTTACGTCTGATAGATAATTGGGGAAAATAAAAAGCCGCTTTGCTAACCAGAACTAACCATGACCGACTAGAACTTAGGGCTTTTGAATTTGTCCAAATTATCCCTACAAAGAAGTTATTAACAAAATTTTTATAATTTTTGATATGGTAGAAGTTATAATTTTTTTTTAAGTGTAATTATATATTTTCCGCGTTTTTTTCTAATACGTTTATAACTTCTACAAGTAATTCAGACAAATTCAAAAATCCTAAGTTCTAGTCGGTCATGGTTAGTTCTGGTTAGCAAAGCGGCTTTTTTTCCCCAATTATATTTCAGACGTAAAAATGCGGAGACCAAGGAAGTTTAAAGGTGTATGGAAGCTCAATGCTATGGCCCATTCGATCAAAAAATGTCCAGCCCAGTATGAAAATAACTGTCAGAGTTGGCCCCGCCGATTCTGCGCAATAACAAAATTTCACAAAATAATTTAATGTGTTCCCTACTTACACACTGCTAAATCAGTGTGTAGTTAGGCAACACATTATACTTTTATGAGAGCCGTAATGGTCTTAGGTTGTCTAAGATTTTTGGTGAAGGCGCGCGCGCGGTAGGAAATATATCCGCGCTGTATCGTCAACCGTCGTCGTCTCATCATTCGTCATTTTCGTTGTGGTTTGTGCCCTTTGCGCCGATTGTTTTGCTTTGTGTGAGTACCTATATTTTGTGGTTGCAGAAGTTTTTTGGATTGATAAAAACCTTCTTATTTTAGTAATTACTGTTTATTAAATTGTGACTGTAATTTTGTGTTATTTGTTTGTTACTTATAATATCGTAACAAAATGATTAGAGGTTGTATGGTTTGTCTTGCAAATCCAAGGGTAACATATCCGGCATTTTTCACTTTAGGTCAGTATTTCTTATATTTAAATTACGTGCTTCTTATGAGACGTAACGTTAGGTAACCGAAAAAATAATAATATATCAATTATGAATAATAAAATAATGAAAATTTCATAGAAAATAGCAGTGAGAAAAGTAAGGCAATCTTAACTATCTTTTAGATGATTTCCACAATGTTTGTGTATTTCTGTGGATTATTAAAAAAAAAGATTTACATTTAGGTACTTTTATTTTATTTAATAATTTAGTACATTCTTTTAAAGGATCAAAATTATTAATTACTGGGCAGACCAGGCAAATTTTAATATATACAGGTCCCTCTAATTAAATAAAAGAAAGTACAATTTTATGCTAAAGTTACTTTTTGCTTTTTCTGTAATTGTTTAAAAAGAAATTAGATTTTTGGTTTCTTAAACTTACATTATCAACTTTTTAAGCTCGACATACTGTAGACACATAACATTTAACGGATACTGTTACAATGGATACCTAGATACCAAAGGTTACTAAACATTTTTAACCACTGTTATTCTGTCTCATATATGTTTGTTATTAGTGAAAAGTATATGCCTAAAAAGCAGTTATAAAAATTTTCACTTTTTAATGTACAACCAGAAGGATTAGATTAAACTCATTTACACTATCTTGCCCTTCTTTTATCACAAAATTGGTGATAAGTACATGAAACTATCATACAATGTTTGACATTTATTTTATTAATTTACAAAGATTTTTGGTAAAAATACAAAACTTACAAAAATATCGACCATTTAAATAGAAGGCTTCTTTCCATATTATATCAGATGATATAAAATCCAATATTACACAATAATTTTAAATATTCTATGGTAGTATCGTTTAATATCCAACAATTTTGTGCAAAAAAAAAACAGTGAATGCTTGAATTTGACATTTGATGATGTCAACATTATAGATAGTAACAAAGAATTATGGAAGTCCGGCTCTGACCTACTATTCATTGCGCAAACTCCGCGGGGCCAACACCCCTATTCCCGCTGCCCTGCACGCCTGGACAATTTTGTTCTACAGTTATGGGGATTCCATACACCTTTAAACTTCCTTGGCGGGGACGTATTAAAAAAGACTCTAAATTTTTATATTAAAATGTAATTTTTTAGCCGAGTCCCTTCATAATAAAGCGTTTCATGTGTCAACACTGTCAAGAAGCTCGTGATCCGGGGTATCTCTAGACGCGAGTTACCAATAGGGCTTTTAAAGAGAATGAAATATTTGTTCTCCGGTGAACTTCTGAACAAATATTAGCATAGCGTGCCAAAAGTAATGAAAGACTTAATAGGTTTGTTCCAACAAGCATCCGGTATCGTTTCAAAATCGTTTTTGAACTGTTTTTTGGTGCGCTTGACGCATGCGCGGCCTTAAAATAGTTTCGTGACGGTACAAAAAGTAACAAACGTTGGATCGCTTTGCGGATCGTTTTTGGGACTGTCAAATCAAAAGTTTTTAAATTTTTTGTTTTGAAAATATAACCCTACTTTTCTACTTATTATTTTTGTGATCAAAGTTAGTAAATATCACTCATAATATCGTCACTCATCTTTAAAGATAATTAAATTTAATGATGTGCTTAGGAGGTGTAAAAATTAATGCTTTTGAATAATTAAACAAGCAAGGAAATAGGAAATGCTAAAGCACGTTGCACGCTATTCGCTAAATAAAGTTAGGATTATGTAGAAAAATTAAATTAAGTTAAAATAAGTTAAAGTCACACATAGAAAAGATAAACATTATGTGATCAAATGATTTTAATTATACACATAAATTAAAAATTAAGTTAAGCTAAGTTAAGTTAAATAGATAACCAACTTTTAACTTTTTTAACTCATTTTAATTTTTTAACCTTATCATAAAATAAAATAAACGTTTCCTTTTTAAAATAATTAAACTCCCACACAATAACATCATAAAATAGGCTCAAGGAAACTCGTCTTTCCCATGCGTTTTAAAAAAATGTAACAAAATTATATATTTTTTAGACAAATATTTATTTAAGAAGTTAACAAATTACCGGACAGCTGCCAGAGAGTGCACCAATAAAATAGAAATCACGAAAACCCTATTAACAGTGATTTGCCCTACGTATGCTAAATTTATTGTTATTTTTAAACTGATTGGCATGTTTTCACACAAATGTCTTAATTTATATTAACTTAATTTTTGTTAACTTAACTATTCTGCATTCATACCTTAACAGTAAACATACGAAGATGAAATATGAAATATGAAACAGCTGTTAAAAATCAAAAATCCAGTGCCAAAATGCTCAATGCGCAAGTCAACCCAACAGTTTTAATTTAGGCATGTATCGGAATTACCGTTCTGAAACCGTAACATAAACGATCCCAAGTTTTGTTGGTACACAAACAGGATCGTCCAATAACCGTCAGGTCTCTGTTGGAACGCACTTTAATCACTGCGCATGAGCGTGATCGTTCGGTGACGGTTTGTCGACGTGTTGGAACAAACCTTATATCATCTATATCAAAAAATGGAGTCGCAAATAAGATATACACCAAAAGTACTAAGTGTAAAAATATATTAGAAACCTTAAATATCATAAAACCCAAATGTTAGCTCTTCGTTTTTGAATGTATGGAAAAAAATTCACTCCTTCACTGGTGGTACGGCCTTGAAAGTAAAAAATAGGCAGTCAAACACCAAAAACCGCCCTTTTATGAAACGGAAAAAGAAAGAAAAATGTATATAATGACCCCATTTTCTTTTTAGTTGTAATGGTTTCAAAGTGAAAGGTTCGTTAACGCCGCTTTGCATAAAACAACTGAAATAAAAATTGCATAAAGTAAAATAAAGCGGGGTTTATTCGCTTTTAAAAGTGCAAACGCCAACAATGTAGCATTACAGAAACGCCAGGGAAAATAATTTATAATTATTGTGATAATACAAGCAAATTTAATTGACGTACAGTGATGGCCATTAAATCTCGGGCAAAAAATTTGTCTATGTTTGACTTTTTCAGCCAATTTTTGTAAATCGCTCTTTTTTTATCTTGTTTTACTTTTAATGACTATAAATAAAGCAAAAGGTGAAAAAATATTTAAATTTTATAAAAACTTACAAATTATAGCTATTTATGTATCAAGGGCGTTACTGGGACTATAATGCCCTGAAGGTCGAAATAGCCCGAGGACCTCTGGCCCGAGGGCTAGATTTCGACCTGATGGGCATTATAGTCCAGTAAAGCCCGTGGTGCATACAATGCTTTATGTTTTACCCAAAAAGAGTTTTTCAATGACTAATTACATTATTTATTCGCAATATAAAAAATAAGTTGCACCTTGTACCTGTATACGTAAGTAGATAATGACTGGTGTTAAGTTTGACTTTGATGTTTCTGTCAGTTAGTCAGTTGGCATTTTTTATTTAACGATTTGCTCAAAATGGAAGAAATTCCACAAAATATAAGAGAAAAGGCCATAAAACCACCGACAATCTTTTGCCAGTTAAATCAAGGCAACAGTATGATCGGGAGTATGGCATATTTGGTATTTGGAAAGATGCGAACGCAATTCTTCAAATAACCGAAAACGTTTTAATGGCATATTTCCAGGAACTGGTAAGTTATTGATTTTATTTTTTAAAACCAACGTCGACTTGACCAACACCTAAGGTCTACGTTGATGGTCTATGAAAATATAGACATTTCGCAATACCATCGTCTCATATCTTTTTTAAAAGTTAAGTCGAAAGGATACGTCCCGAAGAAGTCTAAAGTTTTGGAAGGAGGAACAAATATTAAAATTTATTAAGAAGGCTCCTGATGATATCTACTTGGTACACAAAGTCATATTGGTAATGGGTGTTTTTGGAGGTTTAAGACGAGATGAGTTGGTCAAAATGACCATTGATGACATTGAAGATAGAGGAACAGTCTTGGTTATAAAGGTACCAGAAACTAAAACTTCAACTTCAAAAAGTTTTACTACCTATCATTAAAAAAGATTTAGGCGCTTTAAATTTAATAAAAAAGTACACAATATTAAGACCAGCTGGAATAAAGGAGCGAAGATTCTTTCTTACCTATAGAAAGGGTCGATGTACAGTATAACCCATTGGAAAAAATACCATAGGAAGCGTCCCAACATTGATTGCAAAATTTTTAAAACTGGATAATGCAGAAGTTACACGGCCACTGTTTGGTCGCACATCGTCAACTTTACTTGTTGAGGCAGGTGCGTCGTTTGAAACGCTAAAACAACATGGGAAATGGAAAAGCTCTTCAGTAGCTGAAGGATATATAGAAGAAAGTATTTCATCCAAAAACAAAGTAGCCAAAATGATTGCCAATTCAGTTAATTCCGAGGTTAATTCCGTATCGACTATTGAAAATTCTTTAATGGACTGTTCTTCTATACAAAATAGCGTTAGTGCTACCACCGCTGCTACCATCACAAAAAATACCGACCATTCTATAGTGGGATCAGCTACATTTTCCGGGACATTTCAAAATTGTAATTTTTATTTTGGAAATAAAGTTTAATTTTTAGTATTGTTTAAAGAAAAAATTATTTTTTGTATAAACTTGATCTTTATTGTGAGAGAAATAAAATTGGATAAGCAATAAAATTTCCATATTAGCTTCATTAGGTATAGCGGGCATTATCATAATGCCCGCTTATAATGCCCTAGGTGTGATAGCAGGTTTATTGCTATCATAACATATTCCGTTTCTAAGGTATTATAGATCAATAATAGATAGGTAAAACATAAATAAATTAATTAACAGTTTAATAAATTT